>VTFQ01000002.1:60738140-60828140 GCA_036281575.1 Ancherythroculter nigrocauda
AACTACACCGTGCTGGTTAATGTTTGGTGCAGGAGAATGTGTGAAATAAAAACTTTAAACACGGATACTTTATTCTGTATGAACTATGTGTCACGTGGCTAGTGTTATTAAACTCATCGCGGAGCTCCGCGCTGAAACCGAGCATATGCGCGCTCCGCCTGTATATCATAAAAACAATCGTATTTTTCATGTGTTCGTATTCAAACTCCAGTTCTGACCATATCGCGGGCAAAATACAAACAACACACGTGCTGTGCTGAGAGAAACAGCCTACGGTTTGCATGTTTGAACGCAGCTAGAGCAGGCAGAGGTGAATGAACAGCACTTTAGTGACATTTGAATTCTCCGCTGTAATGCGATCTCACGCAAACATATTTTCCATTTGTGCTGGTAGATTACAGCAAAACAATCCACATGCACACAAACCTCTGCTCTGGTCGCGTCGCAGGAAAACACATTGTGTTGTAGCACTGAGGAAACGAGCACCAACGATATGTCTCTGAATGACAACAGACCGAGGCCAGAGAAGTGATGCTTCCTCATGCATAATACCGCAATTATAATCGTATGCATACTACAGCGCAGTGATTGGATTGAATGAGCTTTATGTCATGAATATATATGTCGAGAATCTACGTCAGCATGTTCGAAAGTACACAATGACGTCAGATTTTGTGACTGTGGCGACCAGGGCGGGCGAGAGCCGTGAGGGAACGGCGCGAGGCCGGTGGCGCGAGAGTTAACGAGCATCACCTGGGAGGCGCACCGGCCTTGAGTCTCTCACGGAGGAGCTCCGGAGGCATAAAAGGAGGAGCGACGACCGTGGAGGACGAGAGAGGACCAGGCCTGGACTTTATGTTATGTTTTATTATGTTTGTGTGGCCGGCATTACTCTCGTTTTGTTCTTTGTTTATTTTATATTAAAGTTTGGTTCAACGTTCGCCGGTTCCCGCCTCCTTCTTCCCCCATCTACTAACCTCGTTACAGTGATGTTGCTCCGACTCAGCTTTTCAAACAGGAAGACAGAAATCGCTCTGAAAAATGCAAAAATAACTATTTTTCACTTATGAATAACATTAATGAGTACCTTTAGTGTTTTCAATGATGTGCAGCCTATACATATCTGTTTACATCTCAAAAAAAGTGTTTTGGGGTTTCATGACCCTTTAAACTAAACTCATTTAAGCCTTGCTGATTTAAACATTCAAGATCAAGATGCGAAAGAGAACTCGCACGCACTGTGATAAGATTTGTGTGCGCTCATCTGAAGCGCGCACACGCTTATTTCAGTCAGCGCGCAAATACTGAGTTCTCTTTCAAGTCTTGCACTTCAGCGTACAAATTAATACAAAAATGATGTAAACATGCCCGTCTTGGTGAGTATTCTAGCAAACATAGTCGGTTATGTCTTAAGTGAACATATAATAGTCGAGAAAGACAACATGTTTTTGTGAATACGCACAAATTTTGTATCGGATAGGCATTTCATCCACACGGGATCCGGTGTTTTTGGAAGGCGAAACCACTATTTTTTTAAACCAGGTCCCAGAGTGGATAAATCTGAAAAACGTCATCTTTGTGTTTTCGTGTTGACAGCCTGTCTGTATATTTTTGTGAAACGATGATGTCATCACCCCACGTGTCGACCCTAGTCAGACGGTGCTAACAGCACAAAACAGCAACAACAACAGCAATAGCAGACTCGCTTGTGTTTGTGCTGCAGAAGCTGCTGAGCCAAAATAAAGCGTTATTTCTAAGCTTTACTAAAGTCACATCACATGGGGTGATGACATCATCAACTTAATTAAGTAAGACATAATTAAGTCATTGATCAAGCACTAGGGATGAACACCTATTGTTAACATGCACATTTTTGTTCAAACATTAAGTCAGTATACAATTTACAATATAATATTTTAGTTGTTATTTAATGAAGCATACATTTGGTACCAAAGCTGAACTGAGTCTACTCTCTCTAAATATTGTTTCAGGGACTACTTCTGGAAAAACAAAGCTGAACATTGTGCTGTGTGGATATAATACTTCACTCAAGATCTCAGTGTCTAAAATGATTAGAGGGAAACCTCAGAAAGAGATAGAGAAAGAGAGAAATAAAGTGGATGTGAAGAAAGAGGAGAAGATTGATGGACGTCAGATCACTGTAATTGAGCTTCCAGCTCTCACTCGACTCTCAGAGGAGGAAGTGATGCGGGAGACTCTCAACTGTGTGTCTCTCTGTGATCCTGGAGTTCATCTGTTCATCCTCGTTACTCCTGTCACTCCACTGACTAATGAAGACAGATCAGAAATGGAGAAGATTACAAGAATATTTTACTCCATTGAGCACTTCATGGTGCTTTTCACTTCTGAACTCACTGTTGACCAAAGTGTGTCAGATTTTATATCATCCACAGAATCTCAGAGGCTCGTGAGTCTCTATGGGAGTGGGTACAGTGTGATGGGGTTAAAGGACCAAAAAAACAATGAAGGGATCTTAAAGATTCTAAATTACATAGACACCATGAAGATTGAACCCTATTCACTTCAGACGTATATGAGAGTTCATGAGAAGAGAGTCAGACATGAACTAGAGGAGAAACTGAGTGTGAGAGAGAATAAAATCAAAGACTTACAGGGGAAGATTAAGACACCAGGTGAGTGAATTTATTTCTTTTTCTATTGAAGATTACCAGTATGAGCACATATGGACTCTAACAAGAGTCTTGAGGCCTACCACTGCTCTGAGTGAGTGACAGGAGGCGTGTCTGTGTTCAACTGCGGTGCGCGTGAACTCGCTGTCGGAGAGAAGAGAGAGAAAGCACTGCAGCACTGTAAAAAATGACCGTGATTTTAACAGTAAAAGACTGTAAAAATGCTGCGGTGAAAAACTGTTGATTGGTTTACAGAAAGTTTCCGTACTATATACGGTGAATAACTGTAATAGATCTAACGGTACATTTAATGTAATTTTACGGTAAAATACCGTTAAATTCACAGTTTTTGGACGTGAAAAATAACAATTCATTGTAAAATTTACAGTGAAAAACCGTATATTGACATTCCCACAATTCCCTGCGTGACACTTCACATTTGATATATTTTCGTTGAAATAACTCTGTTTCTTCTTAGTTTTTCTCATTTTTTTCTAATCAGTTATGTACATTAGGGTTTTATGTTACATCTAATGTTGTTAAATTAATGTTTATTGCATTTTTAAAATTTCATGCATGTTACCATGATGGTGTTTAGTGTGTGTGTGAATGACACTGTGTGCACCTTCTATATATTAGTATTGTCCTTCTCAGCTTGTGGAAAAGCTGCTTGTGATGAACTTTGATTCATCATGTGACTCTCATCACCACTGTGTTTGGTGACTGTCAGTGTATTATAAAGGTACAAAACAGATATTAGTACTTCATTAACATTATATCAGTTAATGAAATACGTTATTTTACCGTAAATTTAACAGATTTAAAATGTAAAATTCACATGTAACTCCGTAAGTATGTTTACGGTTAGATGTCATTTTTACAGTATTGTTCTGGTAACCACAGCTGCCGGTATTTTTCCGTAGAAACAACGGGATTTTTTTTACAGTGAGGTATTGGTGTATATATACTGCAGAAAAGAGATATTGAACTGTTTAACATATTTTAATAGAGAAATTAGAAAAATGATATTTTAGCACTGTTAAGAAACCTCAAACCTGAAAGATTCAGGGCTTTTGGAAAAACATTCAGGGCTCCAGCCCCCTAAGCCCACCCCTAGCTCCACCCCTGCTACCCACATAGCAACACTGTGTCGGCCCAGATCTGCCCAAAATCTGGCACATGTGGAATGATGATCTGCACTGAATTACGGTCCTCGTGTGGACCACTTCTGTTTGCCAGATCTGAGCCACAAGCAGGCCACAGCAATGCCACATGTCAGCCAAGAGCAAACAAATAAACTTAAACTGGACCTTATCTGAGCCACAAAATCTGTGTATTAAATATAGAGTCATCTTAGATTAAATCAACTGAAGATAAAATACATTAAATCTCTCAAGATCTCAACAGAGGATGATTAAACAACTCCACAAACAGCCTTACCAGCTTCATTTATTAATAACCAGATTGACTTTATTTCTGTCAGATGTCCACAAATGTTGTTACTGAGAATTAATAGAGGTTTAACTCTGTTTAACTGTGTTTCATTTTTAGTCACTACAATGGTGATCAGTTGTTTATTAGTTGGGCTCTTAACTCGTATTATACATTTGTCTTTTCTGGCTGCTGTGACAGTGTGTTTGTTAAACGCATTTGCAGTAGCAAAGAAAGCTAAAGCAAAATGACATCAGATGATGATGGTCATCATGAAATAGCCTGATATCATTTGAATTTAACAATTGTGTTGTGTCATTGATTTGTTTACACTGCAAACTCTGCATTACTACAGCATGAGATCCTGTAGCAATCAGGTAGAAGATTTTAACAGACATGAGCACTAAAAGTTAATCGATGATGACACAAAGACATCAAGAATTAGTGTAGGAATCTCAACAATGGTGACAATCAAAAGTGCCACGCTGTAATGCATGCTGGGTACCAGCATAGTACAAAACACCCAGCATGCATTGCAGCATGAATAAATTATGCAGTTGAACTGTCCTTTTATTTTGCTTAACTGGAAATATTTGCTTTTATTTTTTCTGTTGTTTTTGTTGTGACATTTATTAATTTTTTGTGATGTCCAGAGTTGATTATCTGATTATCTGAATATTTTGTTGATTGTCGCCATTGTTAAGATTCATGTGCTGATTGTTGATGTCTGAGTGTGTGATGATAGATAAGCTTTTGTGCGCTCATGTTTGTTAAAATCTGATTGCTTCAGGATCTCATGTTGTATTAACGCGGGGGTTATAATGTAAATGTATTAAGTTAGATTAATTGTTAGATTCTAATGAAATCAAGTTCTGCAAATATGTTTTACAAACACACTTTCACAGCAAGAGTTAATAAGAGTTAATATGCTTATTAACAGAAACACTAATCACAGCTATGATGACTTCAAATGAAACCTTAAAGTAAACCTTTGTTAATTCTCAGAAAGAACTGTAAAAGTCAACAACAACAAAAAAAAAACGTTCTGTTTGATCATATGTTTTGCCTGTCACTCAAATGAAAAATGTTGTCAAATTTGATGTGCAACTAATTTCTGATTAATTAGATGAATTAATCAGCACATTGTGTAGTTAATTAGATTTTTTTTTTTTTTTTTAAATTGTAATTCCTTGACAGCCCTGATCATGTTAAGATATTAACTGCTGTTATTATGATTATGATAAATAATCCATTGGGGTCACAATTTGTCTTTCAAAACATAAAGTAAAATAAGTAATCTTCAGATTGAATCTAAATAGAATTTGGCCCAAATGAAAAGATGACTAAAATTGAAATAGTAAAAATGAAAATAGTATTTTTATTGTAGTTGTATTCAATAGTTTTATCTGTTATTTATATGTAGTATTGTAAAATAGCATTTAATGAGCTTATACACTGCGTTCCAAATTATTATGCAAGAGACAAATCAGTAAGATTTCTGTACAATAAACATTCAGATTTTAGTTTTTCTAAGAAAATGTTTGTTTGTTTATTTATCCATGTCTTTTTAGATAACTGGTATCAATCTCAGACAAAATAATTTGCCAGGTCTATGGAAACCCTACTTAGAGGTTGTTCCACATTATTAAGCAAGTCACAGTTCTCATGCAATATGGGGAGGAAGAAAGATCTTTCTGAAGATGAAAAGCATGAAATGGTGCAATGGTGTGCAAAAGGCATGAAAACAACTAATATTGTGTGAAAACTGAATGGAGATTATCGAATTATCATAAGATTTGTGAGTGATTTAGAGAACTCGGTCAGATAAAGGCTTATTAATGAAAGTTCCTGTCAAAAAAATTAACTGTATTAAAAGGGCAGCTATAAAAAAGCCAGTGTTGAGCAGCAAACAGGTATTTGAAGCTGCTGGTGTCTCTGGAGTCTCAAGAAGCTCTCCATGCAGGCTGGCAGTTGTGCGTAAAGATGCATTTTAGACACCACTAACCAAACCTCAGTGAGAACTTGTGAGATGGGAGAGTCTCTCTCTCTCTCTTTGAAGGCGCTCACTCTTACCAGCTGTAAAAACAGCTTTCAGTGCTCAAAAGCGGACCGTACTGGCTGTGAGAACAGCCTCCTGACGCTGTCAAAACATCTATTTGCTCAATAATGGAAAACGAAATAATAAACAGAAAATAAAGAGAGGACTTCGATCCCACTGCTGTGCTGTATGCCCGCACTCGAAAAAAAAAGAGAAGTTCAACCCAAAATGCTTGACTTGTCTTCTAGCAGACACTTGCTTGCAGAGAACAGGAACAAACACTGCTCGGCTCTGAAGCGAAAAGATGAAGATGCAACACACCTGCTGCTTATTATATACTCATGCTGCGAGGCGAACAGCTGCTGTATATGATTGCATGCCAATGTGCATTGGCTCATTTTAGTTACACTCGAAGCAGATTGGCCTCTCTAGTGAGATTCCTATTGAATTCCTATTGACTGAATGGGAACATTATTTAAAACACTGTAAAAATGTTTAGTGATAATATTGTTAGAAATTTAATCGCCTAACATTCTTATAAAGTTTTTAGAGGGAAGTTTCCCATTGGGCACTGGATATGGACTCCAACATCACCCATAGACGTCAAATTTTGATCGAAAATGAAAATCAGGTTGATGTCTAAACACAAAATTGTTTTGACGTCAAGCTCCAATGTCATTAAACAACTCCAAAAACAGCATTACCAGCTTCACATTACAAACCAGATTGATTTTATTTCTGTCATATGTGTATAAAGTTCTTATTGAGATAAAAATAGATTTAGATGCAGATGCCGTTTGAAAGTAATAGTTTGGTTTGATGTCACCTTTTTGGAGACCGGTGTTTGCACTAGTTTGGTAGTTCTTTTTTGTATGGTGCACCCAGCCGTTCAACTTCAACTTTTTAATGTTTTTCATTGGTTGCTGTAACTGTTTATTATGGCAAGTAATGGTGCTGTAGAGATGAGGCGTTCACGGAGATCCACAAAACAAGGGTATTTATTATATGACGGAGAGATACACAACATCACACACATTAGGATAACATTAAGAACAGACAAGGAGTGCAGGGAGTGAGTCCATTATAAAGGGAGTGCTGATGATGAAGTCCAGGTGCAGGTGATGAGTGCTGATAGGGAGATGACAAGGAAGTGAGTGCAGGTGAGGAAACAGGAGGATCTTGGGAAATGGAGTCCGGGATGTTTTTTGATCAGATAATCTCAATTATTAAAAAAACAAAACAAAACATGCACACAAAGATTGTAAATTCCTTCGTCATTGAGACACTCAAACATCAAGAATCAGTGTATGATTCTCAACAATTGTGACATGCTTCATGCTGCAATGCATTCTGGGTGCACCATACAAAACTCATCCATGGCCCCCAGAATGCTTTGCGGCATGAAGCATGTCACTATTGTTGAGATTCATATGCTGTCATTGATGTCTCTCAATGCCATGTGTTTAAGTGTGTAAAAATGTGTAAAACCAGTTCTGGGTTCAGTAGATCTTGTAAATTTTAGGCCTATCTCCAAACTACCTTTTCTTTCAAAAAACCTTGAAAAGATAATCTGCAGTCAATTAATGGCCTTTTTGAAAGGCCACAATATTCTTGAAATTTTCCAGTCTGGTTTTAAAACTTTGCACACCACAGAATCTGCTCTTTTAACAGTTTTTAATGATATATTTTTAGCTACTGACTCTGGTGATTGTGTTATCCCATATAAAAAAAACCCTGTATGTTTCATATACAGCAACCATATATATTCTTTACTCAAATATAAGTCCAATACATGTCATATACAAAATCAGACCGATTATGGCCACTTTCATACTAAAAAGCACACATAAAACTTATATGGGATTTTTAGGTCATATATGAATACTGTAAAATTCTTATATGAGTTTTACATGACAACAGTATGTAATAGTATATTATTTTAGTAGAAAATGTGTATGAATGTCAGTAAATTTCCTATACAAATCATTTAAAATTCTTGATTGAATCATATGCAAGTCATATAGGATTCATTTAAATTTTGCATCATTTGCTCATATGAATTTTATACAGATTATATATGTTTTTAATAGGTAAATTGTGTGTCTGTTCTTCAAACTTTATATGTTTCCACGTAATTCCTCATATCTCTACATATAATTATCTTTTATGATTTCAGTAAATATTACAATATCTCTGCATATACAAATCATATATGATTTCAGTCAATTACTTGCACAAATTTACATTAGAAATACTTTTATTTCAACACAATCAAAGAGACACAATCAAATTATACTCCACAAGAGTAATTTAAAATTACAACTTGATATCAAACTGAACTTTGCGAAGGCAAAACACACACACACACACACACTCCAACAACAACAAAATACCTTGAACACACTGTCACGGCTATCAATCATCAAACACCATTAAGGTTTTCAGATGTTTTTGTTTTCTTCCCTCTAATTTCAGTAAGTTTGGCATTATTTGCTGTACCAATGCTGGTGGGCACTACATGAGGACACTTTCTGCAACGTTGCTCCTGTGAGATAAACAAATAAAAGGCAAACATTGCTATTGTTAGGAAGCAAAGTGGCCCACAGTCCATGACTACATATCAAGTTAGACAAATCAACAGCAGCATGTTTGGGGATCTGGACTTCCAAATGGAACCAGAAAGTTGTGAGTTTGACAGGAATTGACACTATTGTGGCACGGAGCAAGAAATTTAGAAGGATTATTAGCATTACTTTGAAATGAAAATTATCCCAAGCTTTACTCACCCTCAAGCCATCCTAGGTGTATATGACTTTCTTCTTTCTGATGAACACAATTGGAGAAATATTAATAGATATCCTGACGCATCCAAGCTTTATAATGGCATGGCAGTGATAGTGATCAATGAGTATAAGGCTGAAGAAAGTGCCTCCATCCACATCCATCTATTATAAACGTACTCCACACGGCTCTGGGGGCCTAATAAAGGCCTTCTGAAGCGAAGCGATGCATTTGTGTAAAAAAATATATTCATATTTAAACAAGTAAAATATCTAGCTTCCACCAGACCGCCATCCATATTCAAGTTACGAAGAAAGTGTAAAACTCTTGCAGTTCACAAAGCTTACACTATGTCCTACACCTTCCCTAATAAACTTACGGAAAATTTTTTGTGATGATTTTTGTGTTCACATAGCTAATGCGACTAAAGTCACCAAGTGTCATCCCACATTAAAATGTTAATCTAATTAATTAGTTTTGTAATTAAAATGTTAATTTTGTAATTAATATATGTAGGGCTCCACTTAGGACAAGATAAGAGAGAGGGCATGAGTGAAGTACAGCCTTATACTGATACACTATGTTTTATACACATCTTCAGAGATATGGGGGACATTCATAGGCCTATTAAATTTGCATTATTTTCCTATGTTTTTACATCATGAAAATCTGTAAGACTTTAGTTATATGTGGGACATATGTATATGCGGTTTTTGCAGCATATATGTCCCTTATAATATTCTGTTGGAACATATAAGAATCACATATGTTTTTAACAAAACTCTTCCATATGGGATTCTTGTGCTTCTTGATTTAACTGCTGCGTTTGACACTGTGGACCATGAAATCCTGATCTCACGTTTGGAGTAGTGGGTGGGCATCAAGGGCATAGCGCTTGAATGGTTTAAGTCAGACTTGGAAGATCAGACTTTCTGTGTCAGCTGTGCTCCTCTCTCTTGTGGGGTCCCACAGGGCTCAGTTTTAGGCCCTCTTTTCTTCTCTTTGTATTTGCTCCCACTAGGTTCAATAATCAGGAAGCGTGGCATGTCTTTCCACTTTTACACAGATGATAGCCAGATTTATGTGCCTCTTAAAAAGAACGACACTGTCAGACCATTACTCGAGTGTCTTGTTGATATACAGGCCTGGATGTCTCTTAAGTTTTAATGTAAAAAAGACAGAGGTGATAGTTTTTGGTGGCACCATTGGGACCCCTTCTGTTGATTTGGGGGCCTTGGGCCAGTACAACAAACAAACCATTACTAACCTAGGGGTTAAAATCGACGCTGACCTCAAGCTTGACAGTCAGATCAGGGCAGTCGTTAAATCAAGCTTTTTTCAATTGAGGCAGCTGGCCAAAATAAAGCTATTTCTTTCAAGGCAACACTTTGAGACAGTAATCCACGCCTTTGTCACCACTCGGCTGGATCACTGTAACGCACTGTATGTGGGGGTTAGTGGGTCTTCTGCTGCTCGTCTGCAGATGGTTCAAAATGCTGCAGCATGTCTGTTAACTGGAACGCGCAAATACGAGCACATTTCCCCTATTTTAGCCTCACTTCACTAGCTGCCCATACATTTTAGGATCCATTTAAAAATTCAATTTAAACATCCATTAAAATCCTCTTATTTGTTTTTAAATCTTTAAATGGTCTTGTCCCACTCTACATTTCTGAGCTGTTACACCCTTATAGACCCACCCGTTCTCTCAGGTCAGCTGATCAGCTGCTCCTGAATGTGCCCAAAACAAAACAGAAACTCAGAGGGGACCGTGCCTTTGCTGTGGTAGCTCCTAAAATGTGGAATGATCTGCCTCTGCCCATTAGACAGGCCTCTTCGTTGTCTTCTTTTAAGTCACTTCAAATATATATATGAAATTAATAACATAGATTAGACTGTGGATCCGATCAGTTGATCAGACCACTATGATGATCATATATTTATCATCAACAAGTAGTCAACATCACCTGATCACAATTACTTTGGATGTTCTTTGCATAACAAACACAGTTATAGCAGCCAAAGAAAAACTAACATTTCAATGTCAGGTCAAGCTGCCCAACTAACGCAAACACTAATCTCCATAATGGTGACAACAAACCTAACTATTATTTTTAATAAAACATCAACATCTAAATCTCTTTTCATTCTCAACAAGAACTTGAAGTCTAAGCAACATTTGAGTCCACATCCAGCGGCCAATGGAAAGCTTCCCGCTAAACATTTCATAAGAATGTTAGGGGAAAATGTTCTATCAATATTATCACTAAAAACTTTTAGAATGTTTTTAGAGAATGTTTTCCTACTTTTTAGCAGAACATTCTTGGAACAAAAATAAAACATTCTGCAGAAAACATTCCCAGAACATTACAAATTTCTAGCTGGGTACTTCTGTATTTATGTAACCAATTTCTCCACAACTCAAAATTTCATAATTCTCCCTGAGTGCTCCACAGGTGCATATTACTATTTTATATAATATATATATATATATATATATATATATATATATATATATATATATATATATATATATTAGCAATTTCAGCATTTATTTATTTATCTCAAAATGTAAAAATAATTCATAAATCTCATGATAACAATATTGATGTATTGATCATATTCAACTCTTTCAACATTTCTTTATAATCAGAATTAAAGTCTTCAAAACAAAGAAAAGTTGTTGTGCTACGTAAAATAATAAAGCGGGGTCAGTGCATGATGAGGTGCACAGTGCATAGAAGTCACCAAATTTCTATAGACCTCCAAACTTCGTGTGGCCTTCAGATTAGGTTGGGCTTGGCCCCTTTGTTCCAGTGAAAGGAACTCTTAATGCTTCAGCATACCAAGACATTTTGGACAATTTCATGCTCCCAACTTTGTTTGGGGATGTTCCTGTTCCAACATGACTGTGCACCAGTGCACAAAGCAAGGTCCATAAAGACATGGATGAGCGAGTTTGGTGTGGAGGAACTTGACTGGCCTGCACAGAGTCCTGACCTCAACCCGATAGAACATCTTTGGGATGAATTAGAGCGGAGACTGTGAGCCAGGCCTTCTCACCAACATCAGTGCCTGACCTCACAAATGCACTTCTAGAAGAATGGTCATAAATTCCCATAAACACACTCCTAAACCTTGTGGAAAGCCTTCCCAGAAGAGTTGAAGCTGTTATAGCTGCAAAGGGTGGGCCAACTCCATATTAAACCCTATAGATTAAGAATGGGATGTCATTAAAGTTCATGTGCACATAAAGACAGATGTCCCAAACTTTTGGCAATATAGTTAGGTTACTATTGAGAATTATTAGATCACATTTGTCAAACTCCAATCCTGGAGGGCCAGAGTCCTACAGAATTTAGCTCCAGCAAGCTCGAAAACAGTTTTTAGTAATCCTGAGGACCTTGATTAGCTGATTAAGGTGTTTAATTGGGGTTGTGGTACAAAAAACTCTTTACTATTAAACTCTTCTCTAAACTCTAAACTCTGCAGGACAGTGGCCCTCCAGGAACTGAGTTCCTGACACCCCTGCCTTAGATCCTTCACTTTTTAAAGTGCAAGAAATTAATTTACTAAGAAAAAGTAAATACAACATAAACTTAAGAAAATAAGTAAATAAATAAATAAAACAAATCTAAAAGGTTTTAGAATTCAGAAACTAGAATTCAGAAAATTAACAAAATTACAAAAAGCTTCCCTCACTAATTATCAAAAGCAGATCATAAAGAAAAGGGCACTCACCTCCCTACTATGCTCTAAGTCAGGGAAGGGGAACTCCGGTCCTGGAGGGCCAGTGACCTGCAGAGTTTATCTCCATCCCTGATAAAAACTCACTTGCCTATAGCTTTCTACTAATTCTGAAGACCTTGATTAGCTGGTTCAGGTGTGTTTGTTTAGGGTTGGAGCTAAACTCTGCTGGGCAGTGGCCCTCCAGGACTGAAGTTGCCCATCCCTGCTCTAAGTACAGCAATGATCAAGAGAAGATTGGAGCCAAAAATCAACTCAAAAATTAACAACCTAACAAAACAGGGCTTAAAACAAAAATCTAGTGTACCATTTCCTTTAACAATCACTATGCACACTGCACTGGGTAAAAAAAAAAAAAATCAACTCTTACAGTCAAGAAAACCATGAAAGTATGTACCTGTGTATCCATAGTTCAAGAGGCTTAAAAAAGGAGCAACCACTCATCACCAATCAGGTCGCTTCTCATTAGTAGTTCCACCTGTGAGCAATTACAACTGGAGAGTAAAGACAAGAAAGAGGAACATGTGGGAAAAACTACACAAAATATATTGTCCCCAACAACTTTCCAAAAAAACAAAACAAAACAAAAAACACAACAATTCACATAAATTATTTAAACAAATTAATATTTCAAGTCCATTTATTTATATATTTGGTAAGTAGCTACAAAAAAGCAGAATATTGTACAGTCAGCTTCTGCTTCACACCAGACTCCTGATCATCCTGTTGGACTTAGCAATATGTGCCGAGGTAACTATACCTTTACCTGCTGAAGTCACTGCCGATTTGCCTTTTTTTCCATGAGTTCACAATGATCAGATGGGGGACGTCAGAGCTTTCTTAAGTTTCAGTGTTTCCACATGACTACATGTTCAGCAAAGACATGAAAGGTTTTTTAAAAGTTAATAGCAAATTGTTAAAGTAGTTTGTTCCTTTGACAGTTCCAGAGGGTGTGAAGCTGAATCTGGTTGTGTGTGGGAGTGACAGAAGATCCTTCATATCAGACCTGATCCTGAACCAGAGCGAGAGAGGATCAGAGCTCAGCTCAGAGTGTGTGAGGAGAGACGTGAAGGTGTGTGAACATCTGATCTCTCTGGTGGAGCTTCCAGCTCTGTTCAACACTCAGCTCTTAGAGGAGGAAGTGATGCGTCAGACTCTCCGCTGTGTGTCTCTCTGTGATCCTGGAGTTCATGTGTTCATCATCATTATTCCTGATGCTCCAATTAATAATGAAGATAAAGCAGAAATGGAGAAGATCCAGAAGATCTTCAGCTCAAGAATCAACAAACACATCATGATCCTCATATACCAGAAATCAGAGCATCAGACAGCAGAACTGAATGAAGAAACACAGTCTGTCATTGAGAGTTTTGGAGGACGCCATCATTTCATTGGCCCAAACACACAAGTGTTCATGTTGATGGAGAAACTGATGCAGATGGTTGAGGAAAATAGTGGAGTTTGTTTCTCCACAGAGACATTGTTGGAGGCACAGATGGAAAAACTGGTGAAATTTGAAGAAATGAAGAAGAGAATCCATTCATTAGAGACGTGGTTTCAGTCAAAAGGTAATGATCAGAAAATCTGACACTTTTCATGATTGCAAACGTCTAAACAGATTTGTGAGACTAACAATAACATTACATGAAGAGTTCAGAAGAAATAATATGATGAGCTCATGATGCTTCAGTATAAATTATACACAATATTCTCTGATGACCTGATGATTGACAAACTTCATTTGAAATTCAATATACTGTTTATAATTTTTGTTTAATCTTTAGATTCGAGAGAAAAAGCAGATGATCTGAGGATTGTGCTGCTGGGAAAAACTGGAGTTGGGAAGAGTGCAACTGGAAACACAATCTTAGGAAGAGATGAAGTATTTGAATCAGACACATGCCAGAGGTCTATTACTAAAGTGTGTCGAAAAGAGACAGCTGAAATCAAAGGCCGACACGTCACTGTGATCGACACTCCAGGACTTTTTGATACTAAAGTCAGTAATAAAGAAATCAAGAGAGAAATCAGCAACTGCATCTCCATGATCCTGCCTGGACCACATGTGTTTCTCTTACTGATCCCAGTGGGACGATTCACTCGAGAAGAAGCAACAGCAGTGAAGATCATCCAAGAGACATTTGGTGAAAACTCTTCAATGTACACCATGGTGCTCTTCACCAGAGGAGATGACCTGAAGAAAAAGACAATTGAAGAGTGGCTGAGAGACCCTGAACCTGCCCTTAAAAACCTGATTGAAGCGTGTGGAAACAGATACCATGTGTTCAATAATAATCAGACTGGAGACCGAACACAGGTGTCTGATCTACTGAAGAAGATAGATGACATGGTGAAAGAAAACGGAGATAGTTACTACTCATGTAAGATGTTCAGAGAGATGGAAAGAGAAATACAAGAACAACAAAAGAAGATGCTGACAGAGACAGTGGAAAAACTGAACAGAGAAAAAGAAGAACTGATGAAAAAACATGAAGAAGAGAAAAAGAGGATGAAGATGGTGATGGAGGAAGAAATACAAACCCAAAGAAAGAGAAGAGAAGAAGAATTTAGAGAGAGAGAAGAACGATATAAAAGAGACATTAAAGAAAGAGAGGAACAAGAGAGAAAGATGCGAGAGGAGCATAAAAGAGAACGAGAGGAATCGGAGAGACAGAAACAACAGGAACGACAAAGAAGAGATGAAGAGGATGAGAGAAGGAAAAAGATTGAACAGGAAACATGGGATGAATATTATCAGAGAGTTAAGCGCGAGATAGAAAGGAAACACAAAGAGAAAGAAGATCTTCAGTCCAAACATAAAGAAGAGAGAGGGAGAATGAAGAAGATGATGGAGGAAGAAAGACAGAATCATGATAAAGAAAGAAAGAGAAGAGAAAAGGAATATATAGAAAGAGAAGAACAATATAAAAGAGACATTAAAGACATAGAGGATCATGAAACAAAGATAAGAGAGGAGATGAAGAGAGAACGAGAGGAATGGGAGAGACAGAAACAACAAGAAAGACAAAGAGAAGAAGAAACACATGATACAGACATACACAATCAAGGTCAGAATTATAAAAATGAGCAATGAAGGCAGTGAAAATAAATCTGCTTTATCCTTTTGATCTTTCATTTATAAAAACAAAAAAACAAAACACAAACATGTATTTAGTCTATCTATCTATTATCTATTATCTATTATTATTATTATTACTATGAACACAGGGAATATTAACAGAAGAGTTAGCCAACATTGGGAACCACTGAGATGGACTGTTACAAGCACTTGTTTAGCACTTGTTGCTCAGGTCCCAAATTTAATAAATTGTTGTTACATCTCTAAACTCTATTATTGTCATTTTCAGGTGATGAAGATTCACCATCAGATTCAGGATGTTTGAGAATCTTGCTGTTTGGGAGGCGAGGAAATGGAAAGAGTGCCACAGGAAACACTATCCTAGGAAAAAATGAGTTCCACAGTGAAGATAGTTCACATTTGGTGACCACTATTTGTCAGAAGGGAGTTGTTGAAGATGATGGAAAATCAGTAGCTGTTGTTGATACTCCAGGGCTCTTTGAGACGACACTGTCAAAAGAACAAGTGGTGGAAGAAATTATGAATTGTATTTCACTGTCTGCACCTGGACCTCATGTGTTCATCATTGTGTTGAGTGTAGGAAGAATCACTCAAGAGAAGCAAGACACTTTAGAGATGATAAAGAAGATCTTTGGCCCAAAAGCAGCAGAGTTCACTATCGTTCTCTTCACTAGAGCAGATGAACTGAAAGAACAAACAATAGAAGAATATGTAGAGAAGATTAACAATGATGAACTCCATAAACTGATCAGAGACTGTGGAAACAGATGCATGACTTTTAACAACACAGAAACACAAGATCGGACACAAGTTACTCAACTGTTAAACATGATAGAAGAGCTGAAGGAATCTAATGAGGAACAATACTTCACCAATGAGATGTTTGAAGCAGCGATCCCCATTGAAAAGAGAAGGGAAATGATAG
The DNA here is from genome assembly GCA_036281575.1 of Ancherythroculter nigrocauda. Classification (NCBI taxonomy): domain Eukaryota; kingdom Metazoa; phylum Chordata; class Actinopteri; order Cypriniformes; family Xenocyprididae; genus Ancherythroculter; species Ancherythroculter nigrocauda. The sequence goes on from VTFQ01000002.1 coordinate 60,754,814, forward strand.
AAGAGAATAAAATAAGAAATCAGGATCATGTTGAAGAATTAGAAGAAAGATATGACACAGAAATCAAAAGCATGAGAAAGAGACTGGAGGAAAAGAAACAAAAGACAGATGAAGAAAGAGTGAGGCTGGAGAAGAAGTTCAGAGAAAAAGCGGAAACACTCAGGAGAGAGTTTGAGGAGAAAGAAAAATCAGAGCAGAAGAAGCGAGAGAAGGAAGATCAGAAACGATCAGAAGAGGAAGAACAGCGAAGAGCTGAACATGATCAAAGAATAGATGAGATGAAGAGAGAGTTTGAAAATCAGAAATTACAGTATGAAAAACTGCAAAAAGAAAGAGAAGATGAAGATAGAAAGAGAGACGAGGAACATAAAGAAGATCAAGAAAAGATGAAAAATGAGCAGGAAGAGTTGGCAGACTTAAGAAAAAAACAGGAAGAGGAAATAAAAAACAGAGATTCAGAGGAACAAATGAGGAAGAAACAAGAAGAGAAAGAGAGAGAAGAATGGACGAGAAAAATAAAAGAGGCTGAAGATGATGAAGAGATTCAAGAGGAAATTAAACAAGAGCAGAGAGAATGGGAGGAAGAGAAGAAAAGACAGATGAGAGAACGAGAGGAAGAGGAAAGAGAGATAAAAGAGAGACATGAGGAACAGCTGAGAGAAAAACAAGAAGAACTGGAGAAGATGAGAGAGAGATTTGAAACCGAGAGAGAAAAAGAACAGATGATAGAGGAGGATAGAGAAAAACAGAAAAAAGAAAGAGAAGAAAAGGAGAGAGAATATGAAGAAGAGATAAATGAAATGGAAAGACGCTATGAGCAGCTGGAGAGAGAGAGGAAAGAGGAGTGGAGGAGAAGAAAACAAGAGGATGAAGAGAGAAGAAGGGATAAGAGAAAGAGATGGAAGAAAATTATGGAAGATCTGAAACAAGATCAAGAAGAAGAGATCAAGAGAAGAGAAAGAGAGGAGAGAGAAAGAATAGAAAGAGAAGAAAAAGAGTGTGATGAAATGAAAGAGAAACATGAAGAGGAAATAAAGGAGATGAAGAAGAAATATCAAGATGAAGCCAGAAAACAAGAAGAAGAATTGAATAAATTCAGTAAGAGAGAAGAGCAGCACATTCAGGAGTTCAAGGAGAAACTTGAAAAACTATATGAACTTAAAAGAAAGCAAGAAAAACGGTGTCATGTCATGTGAAACAGATTTAAACATTGATGAGCCAAAAAATTGGCACTCGTCTTTTGTAGTATCTCTATATTTTGTAGTATTTCTCTCCATTAACTTAATCAGGGCTCTAAACATGGTAAACCCTGCACTTACACACTTGCCGCTCATTAAAGTCCCTCTGTAGTCAGTAATTTTATCCCTTTAAACTCATCTTCATGTGCCACACAAGATTCAAACCCACGACCTGAAAGGTTCAGGGCTTGTGGCATTACAGATTGCCCCACTCAGTTGATGCTGATTCATCAGACTGCAGAGAGCTATCAGTCTGAGAATGAGCACACAAAAGCATTACTTAATATTTTAACTAGATTAGCATGCTAAGCTAACTTAATGCTAATGTAACTTATTGTTAACCTGATAGCTAAAGAGCCACATTAGAAAAATGGCAGCTGGTTAGCATGTTAACCAATTAGCAAGATAAGCTAACTAAAATAACAGGCACTAAGACAACAAACACAGGAGAAACATTTTTCAGGAACGGTAGCGTATATCAACATTTCTGTGTGGCTTGGTCTAAAGATCATATGAGTTGAAAAACTCATTGTTGGAAAATGATAAATGAGATATTGTCAGAATTGGCATAATCCAAGGAACATAATGACACAAAGAAACTATGGACAGAAAGATGGGACTATGTTTTCAATAGTTATAAGCGTTATATATCTCTGGAAACCTAGGTATTGCTGTATTAAAACTTCCCAGATACCTTCTGGACATGCCAATGATGATACCTACGTATGTCAAATCATTTAAAAATATTGCAATTCATGACAAAATATGAAATGTATCCCTGGATTTGGCATTACACAATGAATCTCTAGACACCAATATCATGGTTTTTCTGGCAAACTATTCAAAAGTTATTAACAAAAATAGCCATTTTCAGGTCTTGTGACCTATAGGTGGCACTGTTCCCAAATTTGGTATGGACCCTCAGATCATTGTTTCAATGAAGCGTACCAATTTTCGCTTCGATAGCTAAAAGTTTGGCCGAGATACAGCCTCTAAACCAATTTTGCGTCGACCTTGTTAAGTTTGTGACGACATAACTTTTGAACACTTGAATTAAAATAATTTGTTCAGTCAATTTTTGTGCGGCCTTAATATCTTCTATATTCTATCTTGAGCCAATTTTCATAAGAATTGGATAAGATTTGAAGGAGTACTGAAAAAAATGAATACTTTTCACAATGGCCACTACTGTAATGGGTGGAGTCTTAATGTAAGATGTCAAATGTGCTTCGCATAATGAGAAGATAACCTTTAGAAAAGCAAATTTTTGAACTGGTGGTGGCGTCATAGAGTTGGTCCTTGAGACTCCAAAATTGGTCAAATCACTATTCATTACCATCTCTACAATTGTCAAACTTCATAATTTTCCCTCTTATGGTTCATAGGGCTGCCATAGACTCCCATTGGAGAGAAAAAATATAAGAATAATATGGATACAATAGGTGCTACAGCCCCTTCAGGACATGGCCCCTAATTACAAGTTAAGTTTAAGGAAATGTTACGTTAGTTAATAACTTAAATGAGTTAACAACTTGAATGTATACATATACAGGATATTTCACTTAATGGTTTAAATCAATCAGTTTGCATGTTTTAAAAAGTTTAAACTAATTATATTCTAGACTGGGTTGTTGGGTTGTTTCAACCCAAATTTGGGTCAAAAATGCACAAACCCAACCATTGGGTTGAATTTTTAAATTACATTTATAACCCAACAATTGAGTTTGTCCATATTTGACCCAAATTTGGGTTGAAACAACCCAACATTTTTTTTAGAATGTACAATAAAAGAATCATAAAAAATTAATTTTCTCTTGGTAGATTTTAAAACATGATGAAACAACATGAATTATAATGTTATTTTGAATTATAATAACATTGAATTATAACAGACAAAAAAGACATAAAAGAAAGAAACTCAAAGAATGCTTGAAGAAAGAACTGTACTAAGAATTTAGAAATTTTGCTATTCAGTTTATGGGTATTCTGACCTTTCTTAATCCATTATGCTGTTTTATGATGGATGTTAATGTATTTTCCTTTGTTTTCTCTGTTTATTCAGCATATTTGATCAGATCAGTTATAAATGAGAGAAAACATTGCCAAAGTTAGCAATGGAGAAACAAACCTCTTCCAGAAGCTCAAATGTGCTGCGTAACCAATGAAGTTCATTATAGTGTTACGCAGCACATTTGAGCTTCCGGAACAGGTTTGTTCTTGTGCGTCATTCAGGTTTGGATGAGCTTACAGGTTTGGAACAAAATGAGGGTGAGTAATTAATGTCAGAATTACTAACCCTTTGATAGTAACCTGTGTGTGTGGCTTGAAGAGCGTAACCATACATCTGTGCTTTATATTCTTTGTTTTTGTTATTCATTTAATCATTTAATCATATAATCATTTTACCTTTCATTAATCATATAATCACATATAAATTGTAACCATTTAATCATTTTTCATATTACAAATTTTTCTAGCTCTTGCAATGCTTGCTCTTGTTGTTTAATCTTATGATTGTGTGGTTTAAAGGAATGTTGGTCTTCATGAGTAAGAGATAAGAGATTGTCTCCATTTTATGTTTTTTAACGTCACAGGACGAAGTTGTGAAGCAGTAACTTTCTATAGCTTCTGCTTTGATATAATAACAATTGATCAATGTGTATCACAACAGACTGGGACATCTGATCAATCAGAGGAGAGGAGACTCGGATGTGGGAATGTACTATTTTATCTTTCTGTGTCTTACTAACGGGCTAGGGTCCTTTTCAGAAAATGCAATTTGCAAGACCTGTTTCCTGTTTTTCTGTCAGAGGTGAAGAACTGGAAACAAGAACTGTCTGCTTGCCTAACACCCACTTATTATAAAGATCGAGAGACTTAGACTCTCTCAGCTTCTTCTTCTTCTTCTACTTCTACATGTTCTCTGTACTGATCAACAATAAAGAACATTGATATTCTCCAACTCAGGCTTTTGTCTCTTCCTTGGAACTGGTCTAACACATGGAAAGACATGCCTACTTAAACTATGGCCTAAAAATCTATTTGTGAAGAAAAAATACATACTTTCATTGTGCAGAAGAGTAGACAAACTTTGGGACATACTAACAGTTAATATCCTCCATCTTTCTTTTTATTTCCTACCCCCTAGTGAAAAAAAAGTATACTAAGTATACTTGCAGCAAGACTAATTATTAGTATATTTCAAGTGTGTTAATGATTAGTTCATTTAAAGTGTGCTATTTTGAAACAACTAATTTTGTACTAAGTATATTTAAGTTGAAATTAAGTAGTATTAAAATACAACTTTAAGTATATTTAGTATACTTATGTGTACTAAATTGGAACAACTTCAAGTATACTTAGTACACTTTAAGTATATGTCTGTGTAGGGACTAATTACATGCTTGATTAGTGATATTAAAGTGTACTTAATTTGTGTTATAAGTATACTTCATTTGTGTTAAAAGTATAATTTTTTGTTATAATATACTTTGCATTATAAGTATACTTTATTTGTGTTATAAGTATACTTTTATTTGTGTTATAAGTATACTTTATTTCTGTTATGAGTACACTTTGTGTTATAAGTACACTTTATTTGTGATTTAAGTACATTACAAAACACAAGCAATATACACTGAATATGTTATAGTATATACTGTATGCTCAGTACCTTTGGCTTATTCCAAATATTAAACATAACACACTTTGCAGTCAATAACAATACACTTTGTTATTACTTCTACTTTGTATAATATAGTCAACATTTGAAGCGGATCAAAACCTTTAATCAAAGTTGTCCTAACTTTTTTGATCCACTTCAAATGTTGACTACTGTACTTTGAATTACATAATCTCACACAATACAGTTGTGCTACTATTTAAATACAATTTAACACATTTTCCCAAAGTTGAATGCATTTGTTTTCAAGGCCACTAAATTAAATAAAATATAAGAACATAATGAAGAGACATATTTCATTGACAAATCCAATGGTTTTTATTTAAACTTAATATAGATTCAGCAAAACTTACCATGTTTTTCATTAAAGAAAAACAAATATTGGACCATGGTGACCCTCTATACACAAATACAAATTACACATTATATTCCATGTTCTGATGAGCTTCTCATTGTGTCTGATGGCGTGAAGAACAGCATCTGTTGACAGAATATACCAAAGATATAAGACAGCATGTTCAACTCTTTATTCACGTTTACAATAGTCTGTCTAAATCCTACATTGAACCAATACTATTTTTGAACAGTAAATGAGGATTAGCAGCAGGGAACTGTATCAGAATGGCATGTCGATATTGTTTTCGGTACATAGTCAAGCATAAAACACTTTATGAATTAATATCGTACAGAATACGGGCCCATTTGACCAATCATATATGAATGTTTTGGTGTGCCATAAAACACCACACAAAAACTCAAAAAGGAGATATCAAGCCGAAATATCGCTCTCCGTTTGTTAAAGAAAATAAAATAAAGTTTGTTAACTGGTAGACTACAACTCACCTCCCAATAGCAGCACTTTTCTCCGGTTCTTTCAGGATCGTGTAGGCCATTAGATTAGCCGGTTATCGTCGCCATCACGGTCAGGCTGTGATGTCACTTGATTGAACTGGTCAGAATCCCCAAGATTGAGCGATGTATTGCGCTTTCAGTGTTTTATTAAATAAATTATACATTGCGACATTATACTTCACCTGAGTGACTGAGCGAGGGGATTCAGACGAGGACCGTGACGTCAGCAGCTCTGATTGGCTGAAGGCAGTGAGCAACAAAATCTGATTGGTCACAGACCAAGTTGAAGAGACATTTGAATTCCTATAAGTTTAACCACTCGACATATTTTTTCGCATTACTTGTGCTGCTGGTGTGTTGTTTAATATAGATTTGTGTGTACGATTGTAAAATGATTCTGCCAGTGTAAACTTAATAAACATTTACACTTATTTGGAAATTGTATAGGCTACACTGCATATACTAAATGGGCTTGTAATGCATTAGTCATACTGAAATAAATAGCACAAGTAATATAATGAATTCCAAGGATGAAGAAGTAATCTTAAAAAATATACTCAAATTTAACATTAGATACACTACAACTTCAGGATATTAAATAATGTATTTTTTAAATATACTTTCAGTGCATTGTTACAATGAACATTTTCAGCACACTGTTAAAATATACCTCAAATATATTTTTATAAAGTGCAAATAAATACACTTTTAAAAAATAAACTGAACTTACACTTCAAGTATATTTTTCTAAAATATATTTTTAGAAAATATACTAAAGTACAATTATTTTAAAGTGTGTTAAAAGTTGCATTGTGAAAATATGATACTAATATACTTTTTATATATTTAATGATAGTACATTTTTTGTTAGTATATTTGCAGTGTACTATAGAAAAAGGGAATATATTTAAAATACAATAAAGTATACTTTTTTTTCACTAGGGTACCCTATTGGAGAGAAAAGATGTAGCACGTTGTTCAGCCAGTTTTGGGTGTTTCATGCGAAGAACTCTTCTTATATTTTTGTATAATGATGCATTTTAAAGTTAATGGCCAAACAGAACTTTATAAATGTTCACATTGTTGTTGCAGATGAAATATAACATGTATAACATTAAATACATTATTTATCAGGTTAATTGTTAATTATTAGTCACTTAAACCCCTTTAACACCTCTACTTATACGTTGGCCACACACATTTGCCATTTTTGTAGTTTTTAACACTTTTTATTTGAGTTTGTAGTTCTGAACAGAGTTCCCCCTAGTGAAAAAAAGTATACTTTATTGTATTTTAAATATATTCCCTTTTTCTAGTACACTGCAAATATACTAACAAAAAATGTACTATCATTAAATATATAAAAAGTATATTAGTATCATATTTTCACAATGCAACTTTTAACACACTTTAAAATAATTGTACTTTAGTATATTTTCTAAAAAAATATATTTTAGAAAAATATACTTGAAGTGTAAGTTCAGTTTATTTTTTAAAAGTGTATTTATTTGCACTTTATAAAAATATATTTGAGGTATATTTTAACAGTGTGCTGAAAATGATCATTGTAACAATGCACTGAAAGTATATTTAAAAAATACATTATTTAATATCCTGAAGTTGTAGTGTATCTAATGTTAAATTTGAGTGTATTTTTTAAGTTTACTTCATCCTTGGAATTCATTATATTACTTGTGCTATTTATTTCAGTATGACTAATGCATTACAAGCCCATTTAGTAAATGCAGTGTAGTCTATACAATTTCCAAATATGTGTAAATGTTTATTAAGTTTACACTGGCAGAATCATTTTACAATCGTACACACAAATCTATATTAAACAACACACCCGCAGCACAAGTAATGCGAAAAATATGTCAAGTGGTTAAACTTATCGGAATTCAAATGTCTCTTCAACTTGGTCTGTGACCAATCAGATTTTGTTGCTCACTGCCTTCAGCCAATCAGAGCTGCTGACGTCACGGTCGTCGTCTGAATCCCCTCGCTCAGTCACTCAGGTGAAGTATAATGTCGCAATGTATAATTTATTTAATAAAACACTGAAAGCGCAATACATCGCTCAATCTTGGGGATTCTGACCAGTTCAATCAAGTGACATCGCAGCCTGACCGTGATGGCGACGATAACCGGCTAATCTAATGGCCTACGCGATCCTGAAAGAACCGGAGAAAAGTGCTGCTATTGGGAGGTGAGTTGTAGTCTACCAGTTAACAAACTTTATTTTATTTTCTTTAACAAACTGAGAGCGATATTTCGGCTTGATATCTCCTTTTTGAGTCTGTGTGTGGTGTTTTATGGCACACCAAAACATTCATATGATTGGTCAAATGGGCCCGTATTCTGTACGATATTAATTCATAAAGTGTTTTATGCTTGACTATGTACCGAAAACAATATCGACATGCCATTCTGATACAGTTCCCTGCTGCTAATCCTCATTTACTGTTCAAAAATAGTATTGGTTCAATGTAGGATTTAGACAGACTATTGTAAACGTGAATAAAGAGTTGAACATGCTGTCTTATATCTTTGGTATATTCTGTCAACAGATGCTGTTCTTCACGCCATCAGACACAATGAGAAGCTCATCAGAAAATGGAATATAATGTGTAATTTGTATTTGTGTATAGAGGGTCACCATGGTCCAATATTTTTTTTTCTTTAATGAAAAACATGGTAAGTTTTGCTGAATCTAAGTTTAAATAAAAACTATTGGATTTGTCAATGAAATATGTCTCTTCATTAGTGATGTTGTTACATTTTATTTATTTTAATGGCCTTGAAAACAAATGCATTCAACTTTGGGAAAATGTGTTAAACTGTATTTAAATAGTAGCACAACTGTATTGTGTGAGATTATGTAATTCAAAGTACAGTAGTCAACATTTGAAGTGGATCAAAAAAGTTAGGACAACTTTGATTAAAGGTTTTGATCCGCTTCAAATGTTGACTATATTATACAAAGTATAAGTAATAACAAAGTGTATTGTTATTGACTGCAAAGTGTGTTATGTTTAATATTTGGAATAAGCCAAAGGTACTGAGCATACAGTATATACTATAACATATTCAGTGTATATTGCTTGTGTTTTGTAATGTACTTAAATCACAAATAAAGTGTACTTATAACACAAAGTGTACTCATAACAGAAATAAAGTATACTTATAACACAAATAAAAGTATACTTATAACAGAAATAAAGTATACTTATAATACAACGTATATTATAAGAAAAAATATATACTTTTAACACAAATGAAGTATACTTATAACACAAAATAATTACACTTTAATATCACTAATCAAGCATGTAATTAGTCCCTACACAGACATATACTTAAAGTGTACTAAGTATACTTGAAGTTGTTCCAATTTAGCACACATAAGTATACTAAATATACTTAAAGTTGTATTTTAATACTACTTAATTTCAACTTAAATATACTTAGTACAAAATTAGTTGTTTCAAAATAGCACACTTTAAATGAACTAATCATCAACACACTTGAAATATACTAATAATTAGTCTTGCTGCAAGTATACTTAGTATACTTTTTTCCACTAGGGCCTCCTCCAAAGCGCAATGGGTTGTGGGTAATATTATCCGTTATAGTGCGGATCTGCACTTCAAAAATCTACCAAAAGTAGTAGACCATCTGGGGACTTTTGACATACTCTTTTCAACATACTATGCTTTTAAACACACTTATTCTAATCTCAAACAAACTGTTTTCAGACTCTTTGAGAAATAAGGTGATGTGCAAAGCATATTATGAGAAAATGAAAGTGTTTTCTGAAATTGGTTGCATGTGAAACTATTGTAGGAGACTCCAAATCAAAATAAGAAACCTTTAAAATAGCATAACGGGGCACTTTACCAATACATACAGTTTTTTGTTCTGTTTGTAAAAAAAAAATTAAAACTAAAATAACAAATAAATAAAAAACACAGCATATTGTTCACCATTAAAAGTTACTGCTGTAAGAAACCCCCATTGGCCCACAAACGGAATCCGACGGCCTGGGAGAAGGGTTAATGCGTAAATGTCTCTTCAGCGCCCCTGTAAAGTTCACTTAAGTTTAGTTTCAATTTTACTTTAGCTGTTCGTTTAATCTGACTCCAATTTCAAATGATTATTACTCTTAGATGGTGTTATCAATTAGAAATTAATCATTGGTTATGTATTAATTTAGATATTTGATTATTCTGGGTATCCCATATTTCAATTATTCGTTCATCAGGGACCCGATGCCGCACAGAGATACTCGCCCCGGGTTTTGCGGTAAACTCACGGACATAAACTCGCCAGTCTGATCTTCGTCAGAGGGTGTAATAAGTTACCAAATACCTTTAGTCAGTTGCCTACTGCTTGCTCGAACAAAAGTGTATTTTAATTTAGCCACTTCCATACACCTTGCTAAATCAGCGGTAAACAGAAATTAAAAGGTCAGATGAAGTGCCTACTGCTCCTTCATTCATTCATTCAGTTTGTTCTACCCTGGATACAGATTTACGGTAGCATTAGCGTCCCATAATTTGCATTTGCACATACACACAGTGATGTGTGAGTGTTTCAGACATGCTGTTTGTTTACCAATTGGCATCTGTGGGGCCATTCAAACACTTGACTATTTGGACCTCTGTGATCTGTAAAGACAGTAGAGTTTCTGCCTGATATTAACATTGCACACAACATTAACCCTCTGGTGTCTGAGGATTTTTGGGGCCTGGAGAAGTTTTGACATGCCCTGCCATTTGTGCTTTTATCAGTTGTTCATAAACATATTAATGGAAAAAGTGTCATTACACTGTATTCATGTCATGATCATGAGTTGGAGTGCCCTGTTTAGCCACCAGAGGGCACTCCAACATGGACTTTTGTCACTTGTCTTAACTACAATTCCCATACTCACTCCTGGACTCATTATCCCACTCATTGCACTCAGCTGTTTTGTGTTTCATCATTAGTGTCTGTCTATTTATACTCAGTTGTTTCTGTCCTTGGTTGTGGTTTGTTGTATTGTCTTGCACATTTTGTATCGCTGTTTTTTTTTCATTTTGTGGACTGTTTATCTGGATTTTGACCCCTGCCTGTTTCTTGGATGTACGACTGTGGATTGCCCAATAAAGGCTGCGATTGGATCTTACCATCTTGTTCTTGTGCACACGTGACAGAACAAACCACCATTAACAGATCCAGCAGCATGAGCTTCCGGATTCCTCCGCCAGCCACCACGAGGGAGCGGATGGCTCGAGTTCAGGTATTGACGGCCCAACGTCAGGACGGCTGGGAGGTAGGGTGCTTTGCCCAGTCCTTCTGGACGAGGACGGTGGGGCTGGGCTACAATGATGAGGCGCTTAAGGAGATTTTTAATGCAGGTCTGGATGACCCGTTGCCCCAATGGGAGATGAAGGGGCTTCAAATCTTGGACTTCTGGGGTTTTGTTAGTTATCTCTCTCATAGAGCCCAGTGGGCAACATATGCTCAGCCAGAATGCACTCCAGCCCGTGAATCCGTTCCTGAGGCCACTAAAGAGGTGGACGTTGAATCTCCGCTTCCCACACGGAGGAAAGGGAGGAGGAGGAGGAAGGCTCCAGCCAGTGAGTCCACTCCAGAGCCCGCTCCAGCCAGTGAGTCCACTCCAGAGCCCGCTCCAGCCAGTGAGTCCACTCCAGAGCCCGCTCCAGCCAGTGAGTCCACTCCAGAGCCCGCTCCAGCCAGTGAGTCCGCTCCAGCCAGTGAGTCCGCTCCAGCCAGTGAGTCCGCTCCTGAGCAGCCTGCTCTCCTGGTCAGTCCTGTCTTGGCCCAGAGGGCTGTGCTCACTTTTTATGTTTTGGCTGTCCTGCGTGCGCTGAGGATGAACTCGAGCTCTATGGACTTTGGAGCAGTCTGCCAGCCCGAGCAGCCTGCCGTCGTCCCAGAGCAGCCTGCCGTCGTCCCAGAGCAGCCTGCCGTCGTCCCAGAGCAGCCTGCCGTCGTCCCAGAGCAGCCTGCCGTCGTCCCAGAGCAGCCTGCCGTCGTCCCAGAGCAGCCTGCCGTCGTCCCAGAGCAGCCTGCCGTCGTCCCAGAGCAGCCTGCCGTCGTCCCAGAGCAGCCTGCCGTCGTCCCAGAGCAGCCTGCCGTCGTCCCAGAGCAGCCCGAGCAGCCTGCCGTCGTCCCAGAGCAGCCCGAGCAGCCTGCCGTCGTCCCAGAGCAGCCCGAGCAGCCTGCCGTCGTCCCAGAGCAGCCCGAGCAGCCTGCCGTCGTCCCAGAGCAGCCCGAGCAGCCTGCCGTCGTCCCAGAGCAGCCCGAGCAGCCTGCCGTCGTCCCAGAGCAGCCCGAGCAGCCTGCCGTCGTCCCAGAGCAGCCCGAGCAGCCTGCCGTCGTCCCAGAGCAGCCCGAGCAGCCCGCTCTCCCTGATTCGGCCACGGAGGCCGTCACCGAGCTGCCCGCTCTCCCTGATATGACCACGGAGCACCCTTGGACAGCCCTGCCGCCAGCCCTGCCGCCGCCGCCGCCGCCCAGGCCGCCAGCCCTCCTGCCGCCGGTCATCTGTCCTGCCGCCGTCAACCAAGCCTTCTGTCCTGCCGCCGTCGTCCAGGCTTTCTGCCCTGCTGCCACTGCCCCGGCCGTTTGAACCGCTGGAACCCGCCTGGTCAGTTCCTCCAGCGCCGCCCTGGCAACCAGCCAGGACTCCAGACCCCAGGAAACCCGCCTGGTCAGTTCCTCCAGTGCCGCCCTGGCATTCAGCCAGGACTCCAGACCCCAGGGAACCCGCCTGGTCAGTTCCTCCAGTGCCACCCTGGCATTCAGCCAGGACCCCGACCCTCTTAGAGCCCCCGTGGTCTGTTCCTCCGGCTCCCCCCTGGCCTTCGGTTGGGGGCTCTGGTCCTGGCCCGCCGTCTCTCCCCCTGGTCCTCCTCCAGTACACCTCCCTCCTGAGAGTTGTTGTTTTTTTTTTTTTTTTCATGGAGCGTCTGGTAGCCGCTCCGTAAGGAGGGGGTACTGTCATGATCATGAGTTGGAGTGCCCCGTTTAGCCACCAGAGGCCACTCCAACATGGACTTTTGTCACTTGTCTTAACTACAATTCCCATACTCACTCCTGGACTCATTATCCCACTCATTGCACTCAGCTGTTTTGTGTTTCATCATTAGTGTCTGTCTATTTGTACTCAGTTGTTTCTGTCATTGGTTGTGGTTTGTTGTATTGTCTTGCACATTTTGTATCGCTGGTTTTTTCATTTTGTGGACTGTTTATCTGGATTTTGACCCCTGCCTGTTTCTTGGATGTACGACTGTGGATTGCCCAATAAAGGCTGCGATTGGATCTTACCATCTTGTTCTTGTGTGCACCGTGACAATTCAGCACAAACTAGGCTACAATAATATGTGAGGAACATGTATGTACATGTGTTTTTGAAGGAATAACATTTATGCGTGATTATTGAAAAAACAAAACTTAAGTCACTGAAATAAGGCCAAAAAAATTATATTATATACAGTCATGCTCAAAATTATTCATACCCTTGGTAAATATGACCAAAGAAGGCTGTGAAAATAAATCTGCATCGTAAATACTTTTGATCTTTTATTTAAAAAATCTACAAAAATCCAACCTTTCATTGGAGAATAATAATTTTAAATGGGGGGGGAAAATCTCATTATGAGAGAAATGTTTTTCTCTAATACACACTGCTCACAATTAATCATACCCTTTTATTCAATACTTTTTGCAACCTCCTTTTGCCAAGATAACAGATCTGAGTCTTCACCTATAATGCCTGATGAGTTTGGAGAACACCTGACAAGAGATCAGAGACCATTCCTTCATGCAGAATCTCTCCAGATCCTTCAGATTCCCAGCTCTATGTTGGTGCTTCTTCTCTTCAGTTCACTCCACTCATTTTCTTTAGGGTTCAGGTCAGGGGACTGGGATGGCCATTGCAGAAGCTTGGTTCCCTTTCGTGGGAACTGTCGACGCTGCGTATAACGCATTGGGAACCTTCTGCGTGATAACGTCATTGAAGCACTCATGTATCTAACCAATCGCGTAGCGAGACGTCAGAGGCGGGTGACGTCACGGACCAGGAAACTATAAAGCATACCCGGATTCAGAGATCGCTAGCTTCTGTTGTCTTCAGCAAGCGCTCTATGTTATCTTGTGTGTCTTATTTGGTGTTGTTTGTCTACCTCTATATTATTAGAAAGACAAGATCTCTTCGTCTGAGGACAAGAGCATCAGTTGCACCACACACACACACATATATATATATATATATATCAAAAAGACACAAAATGGTGGAAGGCAAACGATTCACAAAATGTGTTCATCCCTGTACAAGATACATCCCAGACGGGGATACACATGAGATGTGTGTCGTTTGCCTGGGGGTTGAGCATGCACAGGCAGCTCTCGAGGGAGCTGTGTGTGTCCATTGTGAAAAGCTCACCCTCAGAATATTAAGATCACGCCGGGCACTCTTTGGAACTAAAGAGGGTGCCTCGGTTGGCATTCCCCGCGGATCGGGTCCCGCTGTCGCTGAGGCACAGCGTAGACTTCATTCGTGGGGTTCGCAAATGGATCTGGCAGAGGGGGTTGAGACGGGCCCAGCCTTATCTCGCCCCTCACCTGCCAGCTCCAGTGTCTCTTCTCAGGCACGCGTTGCGGTTTCTTCCCCCCGGAGAGAGACACCGGCGCTTCACCTCTCTTCCTCCGAGGAGGTTGATGTGGTGAGCGTCGAGACTGGGGAGGAGGAACCGCCATCCTCTTCCCCAGCATATGAGGAGCTCCTGGAGGTAGTGACCAGGGCTGTGGCCAAATTAAAAATAGACTGGCCCACAGAGCGGGCAGAGACGAGACCAAAGAGTAAGCTGGATGAGCGCTTTCTCCCCGCTCGGTCAGTACCCCAGCGTCGGGGTTTGCCTTTCTTCCCCGATCTCCGAGGTGTCGAGATCGTGGAGAAGGCCCGTCCAATATCGGGTGTTCAGCCCCCAGACTTCGGTCTATAGTAACATCGTGGGGCTGAAACAGCATGGATATGGGGCGATGCCCCGGGTAGAAGAGACGCTCGTGAGCTATCTCTCGCCCGAGTCGGCATCGTCCCTCAAAACCCAGACGTTGCCCACCAAGCCCCTTAAAACTACATCGAACTTGGTGGGCAAAGCTTATGCGGCAGCAGGTCAGGCGGCGGCATGCCTACACACCATGTCGCTGCTTCAGGCATATCAAGCCGACCTGCTGGGGGAAATTGATGAAAGCGGGGAGGCCACATTTGAGTGCATCCAGGAACTCAGGATGGCAACTGACCTGGCTCTCCGTGCCACCAAAGAGACGGCTAAAGAAGTAGGCCGTTCTATGGCAGCCTTGGTGGCTATGGAGAGGCACTTGTGGCTGAACCTCTCGGACATAAGGGAGCGAGATAAGGCTGCCCTTATGGATGTGCCGCTGTCTCCTGCGGGCCTCTTCGGTGACGCTGTTACAACAGTCATCGAGAGGCTCCAGGAGGCTAAGAAACAATCAGCGGCGTTCCAGAGGTTCCTCCCCCGCCGACCAAAAGTTCCACCCGAGGCTGCTGAGCGGGAGCAGCCTCGGCCGTCCACGAGGGGCTGACCCTCCGAGGAGGGCCGGTCATCACTTGATTCGATTGTTTTCTGCCAGTGCGCCGCTTCAGAGCATCGAATCAAGTGCTCAAATAACACCAGAGGCCAGTCTCGAGAGACTGGTTCCCTTAGTAGATTTTATGGCAGAATGGAAACTTCTACCAAATATATCAAAATGGGTGCTGCTCATCATAGAAAAGGGTTACAGAATTCAGTTCGGGTCTCGCCCGCCCAGATTCAACGGGGTCCTTCCCACAGTGGTGACCCCCGAGCAGTCTCTGGTTATGGAACAAGAGGTTATGACACTCTTGCGAAAAGGAGCTATAGAAAGGGTTCCTCCTCCCAGCAAGCTGTCAGGCTTCTACAGCCGCTACTTCATTGTTCCAAAGAAGGACGGGGGACTACGTCCTATCATAGATTTACGTGTACTAAATCGCTCAATACAAAAGCTCAAATTCAAGATGCTTACACGCAAACAGATTATCCCACAGATCAGGTCCGAGGACTGGTTTGTGGCGATAGACCTGAAAGATGCATACTTTCATGTGTCCATCCATCCTTCTCACAGGAAGTTCCTAGGGTTTGCTTTCGGGGGCGAAGCTTACCAATACAGTGTTCTTCCATTCGGCCTGTCATTATCACCCCCCACATTCATGAGGTGCGTGGATGCAGCTCTGGCTCTGTTGAGACTCCAGGGCATCCGCGTACTGAATTATATCGACGATTGGTTGATCCTAGTTCAATCAGAGCAACTGGCAGTCCAGTATTGAGATGCTGTTCTGTACCACATGAAAAGGCTTGGGCTGAGGCTCAATGCCAAAAAGAGTGTGCTAGTTCCGGCTCAGACTACCACTTATCTAGGTGTAGTCTGGGACTCCACCATGATGCAGGCACATTTGTCTCCTGCTCGTGTGAGTTCCATTCTTGCAGCCGTGAAAGGGGTGAAAACTGTTGGGTATGATGGCAGCTGCATCCAACGTCATACCTTTTGGCCTTCTGCACATGATACCCTTACAGTGGTGGCTCAGGACCAGGGGGTTTTCTCCGAGGTGAAATCCTTTTCGCATGATCAAATTTACGCGGCAATGCCTTTGTGCTCTGGCCATGTGGAAAAATCCCTGGTTCCTGTCCCAGGGACCCGTGCTGGGGACTTCTGGTCATCGTGTAATGCTTACAACAGATGCTTCCCTCACGGGCTGGGGGGCGATCATGAGTGGTCGCTTAGCTCAGGGTTTATGGGAGGACCATCAGCTCTTTGGCACATAAATCGGCTGGAGATGATGGCGGTGTTTCTAGCATTGAAACACTTCCTCCCAGACCTGAGAGACCACCATGTGTTGGTCCGCATGGACAACATGTCAGTGGTCTCATACATAAACCATCAGGGGGGTCTGCGGTCTCGCCAACTATATTACTTGGCCCGTCGGATCCAGAGCTCCCTCCACGAAGAAGCTGTATTCCTATAAATGCAATTTTTTTCTACTTGGTGTAGATGAAATAATACAGACCCTGTCCATTCTCCTATAGGCTTTGTGCTAAGATTCCTCCAAGAAAAGTTCTCGGAGGGTTTATCTCCTTCAACCTTGAAGGTTTATGTTGTGGCTATCTCAGCCTATCATGCTCCTCTTGAGGGGGATTCCTCGGTAGTACAAGACCCCCTCATTACACGTTTCCTCCGTGGTACACTGAGGTTGAGGCCTCCAGTGCGCACAAGAGTTCCGGCCTGGGACTTGGCTGTGGTATTGCAAGGGTTAGCCAAGGCTCCCTTCGAACCACTAGAGGAGGTTCCAGAAAAGTTCCTCACTCTGAAAACTATTTTCTTACTTGCTATCACTTCTCTGAAGAGGATAGGAGACTTACAAGCACTTTCAGTTGCGCCATCTTACCTGGAGTTTGCCCCAGGACTGGTGAAGGCATTCCTTCATGCTAGAGGTGTGCTCCAGACCTTCTATCCTCCTCCCTTTGAGACTTCGGATCAGGAAAAACTGAATCTGCTCTGCCCAGTAAGGGCTTTGGATGCATATGTCCACAGAGCTGCCCTGTGGCGCAAGTCAGACCAATTATTTGTCTGTTATGGGTCCCCTAAGAAAGGGGGCCCAGCATCTAAGCAGAGGATGAGCAAGTGGGTGGTCGAGGCCATCGCACTTGCATATGAAGCGGCCAGACAGCCTTCTCCATTGAATGTCCATGCCCATTCTACCAGAGGTATGGTGGCATCAAAGGCTTTGATGTCTGGTATCTCCATTAATGATATTTGTGATGTAGCTGGATGGTCATGCCAGCACACATTTATCAGGTTTTATAACCTTGATGTTGGCTCCACTTCGGGGTCTTCTATTCTGTCAAGCTAACATTGGCAAGTACTTGAAGCTACGGCACAGTTGGGATTGCGTTCCCAATGCGTTATACGCAGCGTCGACAGTTCCCACGAAAGGGAACATTTCAGGTTACAGACGTAACCCTGGTTCCCTGAGTAGGGAACGAGACGCTGCGTCTCCTGCTGTACCCCCAGCATACTTGCGAGTGCTTGCTTCAGACTTATCCCAGAAGCTAGCGATCTCTGCATCCGGGTATGCTTTATAGTTTCCTGGTCCGTGACGTCACCCGCCTCTGACATTAAATATACAGCAGTTTATTTCATTGTACATATAGGGTACTTTTTACCCCTGTGTGCACCAAACCCATCTTAAGTGTTTGCTGCTAAAAAAGCAAATTTTTTTGCTTCATCTGACCATGAGCTAAAAACCTAACAAAATGAAAAACAACTAAATTATGCTCAATTTTTGTATATTTTCGCTTGGTAGTATTTTTATCTTTCATATTGACGTGATCTTGGCAAGCGCTACTCGAGCTGCCCTCCATCTGCTGCCTATCCCTCTGAAAATGAACTGGGATCTCGTAGTTGTACTATAGCCTACCAAGTAAATGCACCCCCTGACCAAGGGTATAATGTATATTAATAAAATAAAATAATAACGAATAAGTAGGTAAATACAAAAAACCTGGAATGTGCCAAAACAGCCAAGCTACCGGGATTTCACTTTTCCCAGCTGCTCACGATGGCCAGTCCGGGACTGCCTTATATTTATTATAGTTATTATATTAATAATAAAAATCATAGCACTTTGGGTGAAAAGTGTTCAGTTCCTCTGTGTTCAGTCTTTTAAACTACTCCTCAACCTGCATGCAGTGTAAATAAAGCAGTTACATCAGTGAAATGATAGTAGTCCGCGACCACACCCCCGTGCTAATGGTACAGCTCACGGCGCAAATTACAAGACAAAAAAAAAGAAAAATAGAAAATCAGTTAGATTTCATTTGTTCAAATGATTGTTTCTAAAGTAATAATTTAGCAAAAGTAAAAATTGAAAAAAGGGGAAAAAATGGCAAATACCCATTGATGATGTAACCGAAAAACAAGAAAAATTAACGTCTGGTTTCAATTTTTCATTTGCATTGTATGGTCGGAAAACTCCCCTCCTTGAACCACCACCTTAACGTAGTGGAGGGGTTTGAGTGCCTGAATGATCCTAGGAGCCATGTTGTCGGGGGCTATATGCCCCTGGTAGGGTCACCCAAGGCAAACAGGTCCTAGGTGACAGGTCAGACAAAGAGTGGTTCAGAAGCCCCTTATGAAAAGGATTACAACAAGGCCCATTACGTCTCATGGTATGGCGCAACCGGGGCCCCACCCTGGAACCAGGCCCGGGGTTGAGGCTCACATGCGAGCGCCTGGTGGCCGGGTCTTACCCCACAGGGCCTGGCCTGGCTCAGCCCGAAAAAGAGACGTTGGGCCGACCTCCTGTGGGCCCACCACCTGCAGGAGGGACCATAAGGGGCCAGTGCATTGTGGATTGGGCGGCAGTCGAAGGCGGGGGCCTCGGCAACCCAATCCCCAGACGCGGAATCTGGTGCTAGGGACATGGAATGTCGACCTCTCACCTAAGGTCATGAGCTTTGGGTCATGACCGAAAGAATGAGATCCCGGATACAGGTGGTCGAAATGAGTTTCCTCAGTAGGGTGGCTGGGCACTCCCTTAGAGATAGGGTGAGGAGCGCGGTCACTCGGGAGGAGCTCAGAGTAGAGCCCCTGCTCCTTCACATCGAGAGGAGCCAGCTGAGGTGGCTCGGGCATCTGTTCCGGATGCCTCCCTGAGGAGGTGTTCCAGGCATGTCCCACCGGGAGGAGGCCCCGGGGAAGACCTAGGACATGCTGGAGGGACTATGTCTCTCTGCTGGCCTGGGAACACCTCGGAATTCCCCCGGAAGAGCTGGAGGAAGTGTCTGGGGAGAGGGAAGTCTGGGCGTCTCTGCTTAGACTGCTGCCCCTGCGACCCGGCCCCGGATAAGCAGAAGAAAATGGATGGATGGATGGTCTGAAAACTGAATTGTGAAGCGTTACACGGACCGGAGCTTTTATAAGCGCTAAGTTCCCATACAAATAGAAAAGACCAAATATGAGTGCAACATAACTAAAGCCCAGATTATTTAACTGTGCACGAATCACTATAAACTCTGAATCTTATCATGCTCTAAAAGTGAGATAAGATTTGCACGAGCCGTCCGTATCGTGACACCGATGATTATTATTCTATTTACTACTTTAAAACTCCATGGAGAAAATCAAACAGAAAGCTTTTTAAACTATTTATGACCACCCTTAGTAGAATTTATTACGTTTTATTGTATTTATTGTGGACTAACTTGTATATTTTATAATCTGTGGGGAATATATTTTTCACTATAGATATCATTTATAGTACATCTGTGGCATGATGTAGGTATTGTTTCTATATGTGTAGGTTACTAATTTTCACAACAAATACTATAGTAAAAAAAAGAGAAAAGTTAATTAAAGTTGGTTTGACTTCTTATACATTAAAGTAGAAAATTCTGTCAAACTGATACCCAGATAGCAAGCACTTTTGGGCCGATTCCGGCAGAAAAGCGGCACTGTCGGCTCACTGTCGACGTCGATGAAAAGATTATGGGCCATAACTCTGCCGACTGTACACAACGCATCTGGCTGACAGACAGCGTTTTCTTTATGGGCCGGTCTCGGCTGAAATAGTTGTACTCGCGGAAGGTCCATATAACTTGGTATAGATCTATCGGCCCGAGTTCGTTTCGTAATAGGCGGGCCCCCAAATATCAAGCACTTTTGGGCCGATTCAGGTTTAAGCGCGCCAACATCGACTCAATTTCAGAGTCTGTGAAAAGATAATGGGCCAGAGCCGTGTGGACTGTACGGCTGACAGACGGGTTTTTCTGAACGGGCCAATCACGACTGAAATCTCGTTATCTGTTTTCGGACCGAGTTCGTTTCTCACGGGCGGGCCACTGCTGGAGTTAAGGAATTCAGCCGCCTGAAAAAGAGTTTTGGCGGTTAAATCCTGAGGAGAATCCTGCAGTCAACATTTCATGATTGAGAGAAAGGATCAGCTGCAAAACGGTAAGCAATTTAATTTATTTAATGTTAAGTTTAGTGTTTTTAAATGGATTAATTAATGGTTTGCAATGATAACATAACGTCAGTATCCATTCGGTCCCAGAGAGTGATAGTTTTGAATAACATGTTTAGAACAACTGCTGAGCTCTGGAGCACTAGTTGGCTAATGCAATATCGAGTTAACGTTATATTTTGTCTACTAAAATCAGTCAGTCAATTCATCTTTTCCAAAGAGTGATTATTGAATTGAGTCGGAGTATGCGGCGGCGCCATATAATAGGCCTAACGTAAAGCACATCGTTTCGGGTGGAAAAACTTGCTTTTTCCCCACAAAAACTTTCTATTAATAATTGTTAACATATGAGCAATAATAATTCTGTTATAAAATTGCAGCTTCGCCCTCAGAGATCCTTTTATATATATATATATATATATATATATATATATATATAGGCGGCATTATGCTATTTTGTGTAGGCTAAATACTTGAACGTGCTGCTTTAAACAGTCAGTGTCAATAAACATAAATGCCATGTCAGATGTCACTTATGTTCAACCTTTGCAGTGTAATGATGGCTTTCATGTTGAAAAAAAAATGCCTCTCAATAATGCCTTTTACTGGAAAAGTTTATTTCTGACCCTGATAACATATATATCTCCCATACAATATGTTTAAAATCATAGTACTTAATATATTTTAATGCAAAGGGAATTTCTATGATTTTGGAGTCTGTTTTGGAGTTTTTTTTTTTTTTTTTTTTTTACAGATATTGTAAACTCATGCATAAACTCTGGATGCAATTTATCAAATATATAGGTGCTAAAGAAAAGTAATGCTTAAGACTTAATAATGACCTTACAATATGTATTCCTTTATTTCAAAGCTGCAGTTCAGAGAAACCCTGCTGAAATGGAGGATGAGGGGACCATGAAGAGGTGGCTGCAACTGGCAGCAAATTGAAAGGGCGGATGCATGGTAAGTCTTCTTAGTGTTGTTCAGGGGCCTCATGTATAAAACTTTCCATAGATTTCATACTAAAAGTGTGCGTATGCATAAAAGCCAGATTTTCACAAATTTTCAAAATTATAACACCATGCTTACTCCAGAACCTGCGCAAAATTATCTTTATAAAACCCAGTCAGCTGAAGATTGTGCATACATGAATTTTTTCTCGTCTCCTCCATGAAATCACCATATATGGAGCTTACAACGCCTAGTTTTATTATGCATTACGTCACATGCATATCATTTCCATGCATATTCCCATCCACGTGACACTGTGTTTAACTGTACAAGACATAAGGAAAATATGACGATAAATGCCGTCAAATTACATTGCTAAAAATCATTCACTCTCCTTCTCTTGTTTTAGAAAAAAATAAATCGTATAAAATACTGTTCAGAATGGTTTCAGTGAAGAGTTATTTTAAACCGTTGTCTAGTCTTTTTTTTTTTTTCAAATGTATGCATTTTTGCCTATAAAGTAAACATAGCCTATATTTTAGGATGTTTATATATTTTTAATTGAAACAGATATTCAGGCTTATTTTTGCATTGTAAATTATTGTACGACTCACCGCATCACTGACAAACATTTTAAAAATAAAATGTGCGTATCTTACCATTTGCTTCTAAATCTAGCCTTCAAATACAATGGCGTTTTCATAATATTGGTAAGACCATGAAACGTGCAGGACATCAGTAGCACACCTGCGTTCAGCAGAGGTTGTACAGTACTGTGTACAGTAGCTACTCGTCGGATGATCACCGCGCGACTCCTTCAGTGTCATTATGCCATTATGTTGCTAAGCTATCTCTGCTTAGACGAAGTGCGCATCATTGATCATTATTCGTGCAAAAATATTTTCGAGTTCTGCTATTTAGAGCTTGACTTTTAATTTAAAGCGTAATTATCATGCACCAAGCAATCGTCGTTGTAGTTAAAACATTAAAACGCAGCATGCCATAGGAAAAGTGTTCTAAAGCAGTGCATCCACTACAAATATTTGTACTTTTTTGTGAGTATGCGATGTTTATACCCCAGGTGACAGGCACAATTTGTCTGTTTAAATCTATATTAAACACCCATCTCTTGTTGAATGTTAGAATTGTCATGTTGCATAAATAAGGTAAACTATAACCAGAAACACTACCTACAACATCCAATATACTTGTTTCATCATACGAAGAATGACATTTATGCTAAAATTAGTCTGTCTGTCTCATTCCATTTCCAGAACAGATGGTTGAGATGACCACAACAGCCCTGAATGTCAGCAGAGAACATGACAACTAAACAAGCTCTGGAGACTGATCCGCTGTGAAGACCTCGTCGACACAACAGTCTACAGCACAGATCTTCAGCAAAGACAATGAGAACCAGACGAGACCTCTGCAAGGCCACTTCAACTTCTCTTCCCTCTACATGTGCCATTGTGCTGTGTTCGATCCTCAAGCTGAATGATATCAGTCCACAATCTAACTTCTGATGCAGCTGAATCATAATCACACTGTATTTGTTTGGCCAGAGGAAAACTGGCCCTCAACTGAGTCTGGTTTCTCCCAGGGTTTTTTCTTCATTCTGTCATCTGATGGAGTTTGGGTTCTTGTCACTATCGCCTCTGGCTTGCTTAGTTGGGCACCTACTATTCAATAATACTGATCTGACTGCATTGACACTATTGGATGAGAACTCAACAGAGCTGGATTATGACGTTACTGTTTTCTGCAGAACTGCTTTAAAGCGGAATTGTACTCATTGAACTGAACTGAAACAACACTGAAATGACTTCAGCTGAACAATCACACTGTCTTTTGCTCCATTACAGAATTTAATTCTGTTTGCATAATTGAATTACTATTTTCCAGTTTATCACTGTAAAGCTTCTTTGAAACAAACTGTAATGTAGTTTATAAAGCACTTTGTGAAGGTGACTTAACTTGAAATTTGGAAATTATTGCTAAAATAATTTTTATGTGTAAGAAAGGATGTTGTTTCTCCATTTAATATACAGTAAATAATTAACTTAGTATTTAGTGGTTTAAAATGTATGTTGTTAATAAATGTTTATAGTGTATTCATTGTTAATACTTATAGTGTATTTGTTAATTTTATAATAAAATGTCTTCATCTTTTTAAATGGTTGATTGTGTTTCACTTGAATTACATTTAGCAGTTTCTGGACCACATCTGGCCCGGGGACCAAGCCGAATCTCAGCCAGATGTGTTTTACAGTGCCTGGGCCAGACCTGGGCCACATAAAACAATTTAAGTCAGTTTCCAGTGTGCTGGCCAGATCTGGGCCACATCCATAAATAAGAGTCTTTTTACAGGGTGTGGGCCGCATCTGGGCCAGAGGAAGTTGTTTTTGTCCGTTTTCAGTGTGAGGACCAGTTTTGGGCCTGGGACCCAGCCAGAACTGGGCCGGAATTGAAGCAAGGATGTGGCCCAGTAGTGGGCCGGACAAATTTTGCTATCTGGGTAAGCTTCCAGATACTTAAATAATATAAAATACATCATCTATCTTATGTAAATAAGTAATTGTTGACTAAGTTATTACTTTTGCATTGTTTATTCCAACTGCATGTGTGGATGATACCAAAAAAAAAAAAAACACAGCAAAACAAAGAAAGTCTCACAAGTGTGCATGCCCTGGGACCCTGCTAACACAAGGCAGAAATGGTGGGTAAAAAGTCTGCAGTAAAACAAAATACAACTAATTTTAAAAGTTTAAAAAGCTGTATTATGTGGCTAATACAAAAAACTCATGAACTGCCTTGTGACAGCAATGCCTTTCCCAGGTGCAAAGACAAGTTCATTCATTTCACACAATCTGCAAATCATGACACACAAAATTCACAAATGTTTTCATAATAGTTCATACATTCAACCAACACTTTAATATATCATAAAAAGACAATCACAGCTATTTTTATTGGCTTTACACAAATCACAAACATTTATGTACCGTTTGTCCAAACACAACAAACAAAACTCTGGAATTTGTCATATTATCAAATGTACATTTTTAATTAGCCCCAAACTGATAGATTATCAGTTTGGGGCTAGATTATTAATACACACAACACAGGAAATGCGGCTTGCGCATTTATCACAATTGTAATAAGGATGATATAAAAGGGAAAGTATACATGGAGCAAGAAAATATGCAAGAGAAGGGGAAAATAAAGTGGTGTGGGTAGAGGAAGGGGTGTAATGAGAAGGTTCACAAAAAATAATCAGATAGATAGATAGATAGACAGACAGACAGATAAACAGACAGATAAACAGATGGATAGATATCATGATCTTAGGTCACTGGGTCATGCTGACACACTCCGCTTGGATTCCCTGTAAGCAGGTAGTAATTCACGGTATTTTCCAGAGCGGAAAAGAACAGCCCAAGCAGTGACGTCAGCAGTAATTGGTCGGGACACTCTCCCTGTCCTGCAAGAGCTCCTGTCTCAGTGTGTGTTTGTCCACGGAGCTGTGAGCGATCTCTCCTGAAGCTCCGGCACTGCAGTGCGGCATCATGGGGAACTCGGCAAGCATGACTGTGGAGGAGCTGACCGCATGCCACTCTCACAAGTGGTACAGGAAATTCATGACCGAGTGTCCGTCCGGTCAGCTCGCCTTCTACGAGTTCAAGAAGTTCTTCGGGCTGAAGAATCTGTCGGAGTCCTCAAACGAGTACGTCGAGACCATGTTCAAGACCTTCGACATCAACGACGTAAGACAGTCTGTTATTATTCTGTTTATGATTTACTGTTCTGCTAAATGTTCTCATCGTTGTTGATATTATCCTTTTTCTGAAGTGTGTCATCAAATTTCCTTAAGTGTAAACCTGATATATAGAGATGTGAGTGTTGAATGAACTCAATGATCAGCAATGGCCTCGCATCCCTTCTGCTTCATTTCAGCAGAGGATTGTGGGTAATTGGATCTGTGTTAATACAGTAAACTCAGATCAAACAGCAGCACTGCAGTAGGTCAGAGATCTTTACTAAGACCCATCAAAGCCGGTAATCTGGTTAACAGAGGAGTGTGTGTGTATACTCCTCATTGACCGCTCTACTTTATGTCTGATCCCGGCTTTCATTCACGTCATGACACTTTCCATGAACGTCTGTAATATTACGTCATGGATTAATGTCTCTGTTACAGCTTGATTTGTTGCTCATAGTGACTTAAAAACTCATCTTTACATGGCCACCAAAAACTAGAAGACCTGGGGCTTTAATTTATAAAATGTTGTGTAGAAACTGTATGTTAATAACCATTACTGGCCAGTCTGAGTAGGCGGGGCTTTGTGAAGGAGGAGGCATGGCATTATGAGTGAGGGGCGGGGCGTTGTGATAGAGTGGGCGGGATGTTATGAGTGAGGGGCGGGGCGTTGTGAATGAGGGGGTGGGGTATTATGAGTGAGGGGTGGGTGTTGTGAGAGGGGGCGGGTGTTATGAGTGAGGGGCGGGGTGTTGTGTGAGGGGCGGGGTGTTATGAGTGAGGGGGTGGGGCGTTGTGAGGGGGGGTGTTATGAGTGAGGGGGTGGGGTGTTGTGAGTGAGGGGCGGGGCGTTGTGAGGGGGGGTGTTATGAGTGAGGGGGTGGGGTGTTGTGAGTGAGGGGCGGGGCGTTGTGAGAGGGGGGTGTCATGAGTGAGGGGGTGTTGTGAGTGAGGGGGTGGGGCGTTGTGAGAGGGGGCGGGGCGTTGTGAGGGGGGGTGTTATGAGTGAGGGGGTGGGGTGTTGTGAGTGAGGGGTGGGGCGTTGTGAGTGAGGGGCGGGGTGTTATGAGTGAGGGGGTGGGGCGTTGTGAGAGAGGGGTGGGGTGTTGTGAGTGAGGGGCGGGGCGTTGTGAGGGGGGTGTTATGAGTGAGGGGGTGGGGTGTTGTGAGTGAGGGGCGGGGCTTTGTGGGGGGGGTGTCATGAGTGAGGGGGTGGGGCGTTGTGAGTGAGGGGCGGGGTGTTGTGAGTGAGGGGGTGGGGCGTTGTGAGTGAGGGGCGGGGCGTTGTGAGTGAGGGGCGGGGTGTTGTGAGTGAGGGGTGGGGCATTGTGAGAGAGGGGTGGGGCGTTGTGAGAGAAGGGCGTTGTGGATTCCCTCTAATCATGTTTAAACACACTGAACTCAAAACTTTCTAATTATGTTGGCTTGACCTTCAGACTGTTCTGACTCGGGTTTCTATATCTTTTCGAACTGATCTGACTGATCTGGTGATCAAAATATGAAAAATCCCACTGTCGTTGAGGGGGTCGAAACTTTCAACTTAAAATCTTTAAACTTAAAGCTTTTCAATGTTATTTCAAACTTTCACACAAGCCAACATAAAAGTTTGTCATCAAACTTCACTCATCTGGTCTCTTCTGATCTTTTTCTGTGGCTGTGACATAAATAATCAAACAGATAATATCATGCAAGTGAAACAACATATATTATATCAAAACTATGATAATATTTGATATGTATATGGTGATATGTTGTTGAAGTGTATTATGTTGATGTTGTCAGGACGGCTGTATAGATTTCATGGAGTACGTCGCTGCTCTGAGTTTGGTCCTGAAGGGCGGCGTTCAGCAGAAGCTGCGCTGGTACTTCAAACTGTTTGACATGGACGGCAGTGGATGCATTGACCGTGACGAGCTGCTGCTGATCTTCAAGGTGTCATTTTTTTATTCAGTTTCTCTTCGGCGCCACCTGCTGGTGTCACCGAACGTCTGCTCACTTTCATCTCTTCCTGTTTTTCTGCTCCAGGCCGTTCATGCCATTAACGGATTAGAGCAGGAGATTTCTGCTGAGGACTTGGCCGACATGGTGTTTAGCAAGATTGACGTTAATGGAGACGGTAATCTTTTTATTAATCTATGCTATTTAAATATGTAAATGAAACAATATGATTTACATATGTAACTGTGTGTTTAGGCGAGCTGTCTCTGGATGAGTTCATTGAGGGCATCGAGGCGGACGAGGTTCTCACGGTGATGTTGACCCAGAGTTTGGATCTGACTCATATCGTCAGTAATATCTACAGCGAGACTGACTCTGAACAGCAGGTCGACTGACCCCAGAGCAGCCTGAGATCAGGGTGCCAAACATGATGATGAAGGGAAGGGAGTCTGGACCGTTTCTGAACTCTGAACTGAACCTGTTGATTCAGCACTGACCGAAGAGGTTTAAACTCTGAACACATCAGATATTAACAGTATTATTAACAGAATAGTGTTCATCTTAGCTGCACTGCATTTCAAAAGCCAGCAGAATGATTATTTCCCTGTAATCTCACAGAATAACTGAGACTAGAGCAAATGCTTTATTTAAGTGCACTTCTGTCCAATCAAAATAAAAAATAATTTTTATTAAATAAAACCTGCAAAATGCAAAAGTTTTTCGGTCCTGTGATGCATATCAGTAAAAAAATGTGTCATGCAAGAACATGCTTGTATAGACTCATCACTGGACTGCTAGTCCACTCCTGGCCAGCAGGAGGCGCTCTCTTCTGAGCGACCCTATAAATCAGCCTCTAAGCACTAACACTCATATATCCTCCAGATCAGCAGATGGCGCCACTCTTCACTCCTGCTGAACACCACTCATTACGCCTGATTTGTTACGCCTGTATTTTGACCTATATTAGTGTGTTTGTATCATACCAGTGTGGCTGTGTCTGAAATCGCATACTCTCTTGAGTAGGTATTTATTTTGAATAAGTAATTACTTTTTAACCACTTCAAAAAGAATGTTCTATCCATCTTATTTTGCTATGTGGACGTAAATACAATGACGTACCTCTTTCTAATGTGTTAGACTTCCGTCTCGCAAGCCGATAGGTAAGGAGTGATGTAGTGGTAGCATGCATAAAACACGATTAAACACCATGATGGTAAATATTTACCACACTGATGGTGTATAACACAGTGGGAGGATGAAATGAAGAAGTGGCCTAACATGAGGACATTTTAATTTATTTCGTGTTGTCGCTCGGAGACGGGTCTTCAGCAGCTCGGTTAACAAAAGGCATCTCTGCATCTGTTGTGAGTTTTTAGTTGCTTATAATGTTCATCTGGGAACACAATGTGTGTCATTTCACAAGATTTGTAACATAAATCATTTTTAAACCTATGCCAACACAGGAGAACACATCAATGTGTTTCTAAATATGCAAAATGTTCATCAAGATTTCGAAATAAAAGTTTAAAGCCTTGCTCTGGGTTTTTGATTCACTATGGTAAGTCTGATATTAGTGTTTATATTTTAGACCTGTCGGGATGGTTTTCACGGAAAATTGCATACATACGTCACTTGCCCATGCAAGTGCAAGTACATCTTTGTTGATTCTGGAACAACATTTCAATCTACCAGTCCAAGTTAAAACCAGGGTTAGGTGTTGTTACAGTAGTGTTATTCACTTCTCTGATTTTAGGGAAGAGTTATGGGTAGGGTTATGTAGGGATTAGTCTAAATTTTCAGACAAAAATGTTGATCACAGTCCGTATCCGTAAATAGAGAAAAGTTACTCTGGCTGCTTCGACAAGTGTCTGGTGTGGGAGTGGCACAGGTTTGTTGTCACAACAAGCGTGAAAGGTTGACATGGAGCCGCTATATCTTGAATCTCTGGGGAATCACCCATTTTAAACAAACGCCGAACAGGAGAGTCTGCTTGCAAGAAGAGAACGCGACAGAGCTCGTAATAAAACAAGAATCAACATCGGTTTGGCTTTTTCATGAGTTCACACTTACAAATAAGTCAGATAAAATAAATGGTATACGTATTTGGCGTGCTGTCTGGGGAGAGGGCTCCGAGCTCGGTATTTGGCCCGAACACAGAGTACCCCCCCCCCACTCATAGCTTATTTGACTTGTTCCTCCCGAACTACGTTAATAAAACATTATTTGGAGATGGCGAGAACTGAGGGATTTGAAATGTTATAAAAGTGACGTGGAGATGGTGTTTTTATGACTCAACAGGTGAGCAAGGTGTTTTATTGAACAGATAAACTGCCTCATGCAGCTCTCAAACAGAGCTCATTGTATAGCGTTATCTATTGTTCATAGTGACTCTTAATTTTATAATGATCCATGATTTTTTTTTTTATCGCAAAAAAGCTCTTGCCCGTAAACCACTTGGTAAGTTCACTAGTCAGGAATGTGAAATATAAGCATTTGATGTTTATTGTCTATTTCCAATAAACACACAGACCGCATTTCACGAGTTTGTTTCCTCATAAAATCTTTAAGCTAATAAGGTTAAGCGTATTTGGCTTGCTGTCCGCTGTGGAGGGGCTTGAGGAAGCAGATTCAGCTCGAGCTTGGATATACCCCCCAGGGACTACTAGTGCCTGGAAGAGGAGTATGATAGATGAGATGCCTAAATTATGTGGTAGAGTTGGGGAGGTGGAGGGATATCGAAACAACTGATGCCAGAGCAGGGTGAGTAGTTGTTTATATGCTCTGGATGTAATTGAAAGATTAGGGTTCCCTCTTCTTGAGATTATGTTTGAGTTTCACTAATTGAAAGACTAGATGGGTTCACTCCTCCCGAAATTACGTTGTGAACTTCACTAGTGCAAAATCACCTGTTTTAGATTGAGCCTGATTTGTGAAAACTTTCACAATTGCATTTTATCACGTTTCGATGTTTTTCACTGTTCTTTTTCTTGTGTATTAATAAGAAACAGTCTGTACCAATCCAAGCCATTTGTCAGATCAGTTTAAGTTTAAAAATGGTCATCTAGCCAGGTCATACTTGGCTCAAACAGACTATTTATGATTTGTGAAATATTACACAATACAGTTTTGGTCAGTTAACCCTTCCCTGAGTCCCTAACTTCTCTATTCTGATTTGTAAAAGGTTTCACAGTACAGTTTATTACATTTTTTAATTTCTTCGTTTTTTTGAGCATGCTTACCCGTCGCCCATCATCCACCTCTATGGCTCCATTGGGCTCTATGGCTTCCCTCTGGCTCCGCCTCAGTCCTCATAATCCTTGACATAATCAAAGAAGACTTGTAACTCGACTTGCTACATAGTGTCAGTCCAGATCCAGCCCACATCTGGTCCACGTGTAATCCGCATGTACCGGATGTGGGCCACACTATACATTACAACAATATTTCAACATATCCTCTCAACAAAAACAATCACAAGCTTCCAATACCACTCTCTTTATAATGCCTTTAAATTCACCAATAGACACAAATGTGAAAAAGCAGTTTTCTCCAGTTCTGTACAAGCTCAAGGTATGTTAAAAAGCAAACACTTGGAAGAGCGTAGCTGGTAATTGCCAGAACAAAGACAAAGAAGAGTACAGAGATAAGCTGGAAGTTTACCTAACATTGATTTATAAATAATAATGTACGTATAGCTAATGATGACCAACCCACCATCTCATATAAAATGCAATGATGAGTACACGATTTTGCATTTGTAATAAAACGTAGTGAAGCATGGTATACCAAATCAAGGCATGTTAAGATAGAAGAGGCCGAATGCATGTATAATATATCACCATAATCAAGCACAGTTAGAAAGGTAGCTTCTACATGTTTCTTTTTGGTCTTAAAAGTAAAATTAGATTTATTTCTAAAATAAAAGCCCAGCTTCAGTTTGAGTTTCCTGATTAGATTAGCAAAATGTACATTACACAAAAGCTTATCATCAATCCAAATGCTCAAGTACTTATAAAAAGGTACTCTTTCAGTTTTCAGGCCTTCCCACTTAGCTCTCTCCAGCGCTGGAAAGCTTTTCTATGATATGATACATGATTGAGTGCAAACTATATGAATGAAATGAAGCGTGACAGCAAGTCAAATAGCCGTGTCGCCATCTCTGTGCATTTCTTTTCTGCTACTTGATGTCTGTTTAAACATTGTATATGTTCTTGTCATTTTAACCAATAAATAGCTCAGTGGTTATGTGCAGTATAGGTCTTACAAAGCTGTCTTGGCTTATAATAGTGATAAAGCAGAACATCTCTACAGCGACGGATCTCAGGTATGGCCATTTCGGGCCTCAGTTTAAAGACCGTGGAGACCTGTAGCATGTTTGTAAAATGTATTATTTGGTTACTGTTCAGAATCTCATTTATGAAGACTAACAGCATCACATGATCTGTGTGAATGAGAAATTTTATTCTTTTATGTGTTTGTAATCAGTAAATATGTGAAAGTACAGCATACTTTCAAAATAATGTTCAGATTACAATGATCATGTTACAAATAATTAAATGAAAAGAACATATGAAGTAAATAAAAACTTCTGTTGCACTTTATTTTACAGTGCATGCACTTTCAATGTACTTACAGTGTACTTAACAAGAAAGTACTGAATAACATAGGGTGTGCCCAAATACTAAATCCGTATTCGGAAAGGCACGGGGGGAAAAAACGCATAATTGCGAGAGAAAGCATATATAGAAAGATATATATTTTTTCCTCCCATCTCATGTGTATTTCCTTTAGGGGCTCTGTAGTACACGTCATTTCCTTTCAGAATATAGTATTCGGCTTTGGGCACATCCCAAGATTATGTTTAGTGGTAGGTTCAGGACTAGTACCTAGTTTTTACCCAGTTATTGTAATTACTACAATAAGTATATACAGTAGTAGGTACATGTGAAACAGGACTGTAAAATAAAGTACTACCAAAACTTGCTTTGAAACTCTCTCAAAACTGTCATAGCATCAGCATCTCAGGTTTCATCTGTTATCTTCATTTCATCTATATCTTCATTCATGAACAGCTGACATCAGTTTGTTGTTGTTGTCTTTGAGGTTTGTTATATTCATCATGTTTTAAAATTTACCAAGAGAAAATAAATTTTGTTTGATCACTTTAGCTCTATTCAAATCTGCTCCTGTAGAGCTTGAACTCTAAACAAACACCTCCATCAAGGTCTTCAGGATCACTTAATGACTTAATGCTTAATGCATAATGTTACGACTGAACTCTGCAGGACAGGAGCTGACGTCAAGAGCCCTGATTAAGTGATTAGAGAGAAATATAGGGGAAAACTCTTCACATATATTACAAAAGACAAGTGCCATCTATTTGACTCATCAATAATGTTTAAAAATGAAGACTTCAGATGCAAAAGCCTCTAATTGCCATCTGAAAATTTTATCAAGCTTGTATGGTTCAGTAATTTCACTTTAATAGGTCATTTTCATTGCCATTAAAGTGAAATAACTGAACATAAACATACAAGCTTAATAAAAAGGCAAGGCAAGGCATTTTTATTTGTATAGCACATTTCATACACAATGGAATTTCAAAGTGCTTTACATAAAGAAGAAGAATAAAAATAGAACATAAGGAATAGAAATAACAGTAAAAACAGAGAATTTTGCTATCTGGATGGATGAGCTAGGAAGTCTTAGGGAGTTTTTTTTTTGTTATTGTTGTTGTTGTTGTTGTTGTCCATCAGAGTGGATCTAAACGGATCTATCCATCAGAGCAGATCTGAATGGATCTTCCTCACACGACAGGACTGCTACCTGTTAAGGCACTTCAAACTGATAAACAAAGTTTCAATCTCCCCTTTTGCCAAGACACCTCAAACTGCACCACACAGCCCTAATCCCCCTTCCGGAGATATCTTATCTACGCAACGCAGTTCAAATTTCCCTTTTGGAAATTTCCCCCTTTGGAAAGTGTCCTGACTGTAATCCAGAGATATCTTAACCATGCACCACAGCTCAAATTTCCCCATGGTTTGTCCCTTTATCCAAATTTACCAAATTTTAACCTAATCACAAATGCTTTCTTACTAATTCTCCCAGCTCCTTCAACCAGACAGCAATATTTAAAATGCATTAAAAGTCAGAATAACAAGATGATACATAAAAGATATAAAATACATTAAAAATGAAATAAAAACAGGAAAAGGAATTAAGATAATACGTATAAAATAAAATGCAAACAGTTCGGACATAGCACAGTGCTCAATCAGCAAATGCATAGGTAAAAAGATGTGTTTTGAGTCTGGATTTGAATGTGGCTACTGTTGGAGCACCTCTTCTGGAAGCTGGTTCCAGCTGCGGCTGGCGTAACAGCTAAAAGCAGACTCTCCTTGCTTTGAGTGAACCCTTGGTATTTCTAAATGACTTGATCCTGATGATCTGAGTGATCTGTTAGGTTTATATTCTATGAGCATATCTGCAATGTACTGAGGTCCTAGGCCATTGAGTGATTTATAAACAAGTTTACAAACAACTTGATTTTTAGTTGTTTGACCCCTAGAGTGAAGGTATGTGTTCACTTTGAGAACTTCATCTTTGTTTCCAAACGCAATGACTTCAGTTTTGTCTTTGTTTAACTGAAGGAAGTTTAGGCACATCCAATTTTTAATTTCATCAATGCACTGGCACAGGGAGTCAATGGGGCTGTAGTCGTTAGGTGATAGGGCTAGGTAAATCTGGGTGTCATCTGCATAGCTGTGATATGCAATTTGGTTCTTTCTCATTATTTGGCTCAGTGGCAGCATGTATAGGTTGTTATTTGTTGAAAAATTCAGAGGCTTTTGCACCTGAAGTCTTCAAATGTTTCACATGACATGACATGGCCATTTATCTTTTAGCTCCTTTCTTAACCTTTTCATTTCATATAGTTGTTCAAGCCTCTCCTTGAAATGCTGAGCATGCTGCTCGCTTCTCTTTATGAAATCATTCAGTTCCTCTTCTTGTTCTCTACCTTCATCTTGATATTTCTCCTTCATCTTCTCTATTTCATCTTCATGTTTCTGTTTCATTTCATCACACTCTTTTTCTTCTCTTTCTATTCTTTCTCTCTCCTCTCTTTCTCTTCTTTTTATCTCTTCTTCTTGATCTTGTTTCAGATCTTCCATCATTTTCTCCCATCTCTTTCTCTTTTCGGATCTTCTCTCTTCATCCTCTTGTTTTCTTCTCTTCCACTCCTCTTTCCTCTCTCTCTCCAGCTGCTCATAACGTCTTTTATTTTCATTTCTCTTTTCTTCATATTCTCTCTCTTTTTCTTCTCTCTCTCTTATCTGTTTCTGTTTCTCCTCCTCTATCATCTGTCTTTCTTCTTCTCTGTCTCTTTCAAATTCATTTCTAATATTCTCCAGTTCTTTATGTTTTTCTCTCAGCTGTTCCTCATGTCTCTCTTGTCTCTGTCTTTCCTCTTCCTCTCGTTCTCTCATCTGTTTTTTCTTCTCTTCCTCCCATTCTCTCTGCTGTAGTTTAATGTCTTCATCATTTTCAGCCTCTTTTAATTTTCTCATCCATTCTTCTCTCTCTTTCTCTTCTTGTTTCTTCCTCATTTGTTCCTCTGAAGCTCTCTTTTTTATTTCCTCTTCCTGTTTTTTTCTTAACTCTGCCAGGATGCGCTCCTGCTCATTTTTCATCTTTTCTTGATCTTGTTTATATTCCTCTTTTCTATTTCTATCTTCCTCTTCTCTTTCTTTTTGCAGTTTTTCATACTGTAATTTCTGATTTTCAAACTCTCTCTTCATCTCATCTATTCTTTGATCATATTCAGCTCTTCGCTGTTCTTCCTCTTCTGATCGTTTCTGATCTTCTTCTTCTCGTTTCTTCTGCTCTGATTTTTCTTTCTCCTCAAACTCTCTCCAGAGTGTTTCCTCTTTTTCTCTGAACATTTTCTCCATCCTCACTCTTTCTTCATCTTTTTTATGTTTCTTTTCCTCCAGTATCTTTCTCATGCTTTTGTCTTCCATGTCATATTTGGCTTCTAGTTCTTCAACTTGAGCCTGATTTTGTCTTTCATTCTCTTCTAGCATTTCCCTTATATTTTCAATGAAGATCGCTGCCTCCTCAAACATCTCATTAGTGAAGTATCGTCCCTCATTAGATTCCTTCAGCTCTTCTATCATGTTTAACAGTTGAGTAACTTGTGTCCGATCTTGCATTTCTCTGTTGTTAAAAGCCAGGAATCTGTTTCCACAGTCACTGATCAGTTTCTTGAGTTCATCATTGTTAATTTTCTCTACATATTGTTCTATTGTTTGTTTTTTCAGTTCATCTCCTCTTGTGAAGAGAACGATGCTGAACTCTGCGGCTCTTGATCCAAAGATCATCTTTATCATCTCTAGAGTGTCTCTCTCCTCTTGAGTGATTCTTCCTACACTCAACAGAATGATGAACACATGAGGTCCAGGTGCTGACAGTGAAATACAATTCATCATTTCTTCCACCACTTGTTCTTTTGACAGTGTCGTCTCAAAGAGTCCTGGAGTATCAATAACAGCTACTGAATTACCATCATCTTCAACAACTCCCTTCTTACAAGTAGTGGTCACCAAATGTGAACTGGCTTCACTGTGAAACTCATTTTTTCCAAGGATAGTGTTTCCTGTGGCACTCTTTCCACTTCCTGTCCTCCCAAACATCAAGATTCGCAAACATCCACTATCACAATCCGATAGTGAATCTTCATCACCTGAAAAAGATAATAACAGAGTATAGAGATTAACAACAACTGATTAAATTTGGGAATTATATTTCAGTTTTAAACAAAGGCAACTAATTAGCAAACAAAAATAATTCTTATTAATTATTCCAATGGAAAACAAGAACAAGAAAAAAAGCAGAAGGATCTATGTTTTTTTGGCATAGCACCTACTTTCTTACTAACAAAATCTGTAAATAAACTTTTGTAGCCAAATATTTAATATTGTCTGTTTTGTCATTCATTTAATTCATTTCCCATTTAAGTTACTCCAAAATAGCTTGTTTGCTATTTTGGATGCATTTCTCATGTGCCAGGTATCTGGTTATCTGAATGCCCCTGTTGATAAATGCTGATCTTTGTCAAAAAATAAATAAAAAATAAGCAAAACAAGATAAGCTGATTAATAAACAAAAGGTATTGCAAAAAAGATCTTCACTCGCCAGACAAATCTAAAGTCTATACAGATTTTTACATTTTTTGAAACCACTCAATGTACATACTGTCCCAATCTACAGTATTAAAATAACAGCATTGATATTAATATTAATAGCAGTGTTGCAGTTAATTAGATAACTAAGTTGACTGAAGGAAAAGTTAAGAAACAACAAGAACAAAAAAAAAGAGACCAGACCAGCGGACACATTTTATATATATATATATATATATATATATATATATATATATAATTGTACAAAAGTTGATAGAGAATTTCTATTTTATTTCGATTTTATATTCAATTTTATATAAAAAAAAAAAATTGTGAAGTCACCATAATGGTGATTACTGTTCCTTTTGGTTGGGCACTTAGTCCTTGGTTTATAATAAAGTAGTTATTTTTCCTTGTGTCACGTATGCCGATCAGCAAGCAAGTGCAATGAAAAAGATTCAATCCAACAGTCTTTATTTACAATCCAAAATACACAGATCATCACAGGAATCCAAGTAGGAGTAAAAGCTATCTAAATACAAATGTTAACGATGCAGACAGATCTCAGGACTTAAATACACAGGTAAGATCATTAACAGAACAAGAACCAAGTGCGTAACTCGAATAGAAACCAAAGTACCAAACAAGGATGAGAACACAAGCAATCGGAACAGTGAAAATGAAACCAAAACAGAATATGATCGTTACGGCACATCCCCCTCCCAGAAGGTGCGCCTCGGTTCCGGAGGTGGATGAAGAGCCAGAGATGTACTGGAAAATGGAGGAGCAGGCAGAGGGGATGATGAAGTGAGAACCAGACACGGCAAAGAGCTATCAGGACGAAATCTCACTTCAGAACTGAAGGAGGGAGGAGCCAGGTTGGAGCCAGAAACCCGACCAAAAGAAGTGTAGCCAGGAGAGGTGGAACTGAATGGCATTGGCCAAGGAGAAGGGAGAGAGAGGCTGGGTGGGACCATCAGCAACAAAGGAGACTTGAACCTGGGCGGGACCAGTGCTTGAAGTTGGCCGGTCTTTTGTTTACTGCCATTTCTGTATTTTAATCTGTAGCATATCCTTACTTTTTCTTACATACTGGCACGTCTCACGTTTGTGGTACTCTGACTGCCCACACTAACCAAACCCAAATGTTAACAACACCATAAACAGACAGAACTCAAGACTTGAAGTTATATAGTTATTTTTACTTTTTTACTATGTCTGATGTTTTAAATCTGTTGTCCATGATCTGGAAACTCTCGAACTCAAATTCTCCCATTGCCTCCCCCTCCTCTTTCATTGGCTGTTGCTCAGTCTCTCGCAATTTAATTGGCTATTACTCATTGCCACTTGCTAGAGAATATTTAAATATTAAACAGGTTTTAGGTATGTCATAGTGTCTGTGACTAGTCAGAGTTGAGGTCACATTTTTTTACATGACGCACCACCCAGCATACCCGGTTAAAAAAGTCCCTACTCGCCACTGAAGTATAGTAAAATAAAAGCAGGGTATTGTTTACACCCAAATATATATATAAAAATAATTAGGTATTGAATATGTTAACATTTTTTTAAATATACAAAGTTCCAATACAGTAATTTAAATCCTTGTTGTGAAAGACTTGGGAGAGCTCTTTGCCTCCACCCATCAGGAGATGTCCAATACTTGCATTCAGTGGTGGGTAAGCCTTTTTCTAACCTAACAACTGGTTACAGAAGAATTTTCCAACTACTAAATGTTCCTGTGAGGCCATTGGGGCCATTTTTCACAAATCACAATGATATTCACAAGGAATATCATTCCACCATCAATTGGCCATGCAAAGGAGCTCCTCGCCAGATTTCTGATCAGGGAGCCTGAAGGTTAGTCAGAAGAGTAGCCCAAGAACCAAGGACCACTCGGAAAGAGGTCCAGAAAGACTTGGTGGCAGCAGGTACAGTTGTCACAGTGAAAACAATAGGAAATGAACTCCACGGCCACAGCCTCCATGCATGCTCGCCACAGAAAGCTCCATTATTGAAGAAAAGGCATGTTGAAGCTCATTTGAAGTTTTCTACACAACATTTGAAAAGGTCTGGACTACTTGGAGTATTTAGTGCGGTCAGATATGACAAAAAAAGAACACAACAATACCACATGCCATGTATGGAGGAGAAATGGCTTTGCATATGACCCTAAAAATACCACACCAACATTGATGTTGTCGAGGTGGAAGCATCATGGTATGGGGCTGTTTCTCTTCTCATGGTACTGGCAGAATCAATATTATTGAAGAGAAGATGAATGGAACCATGAACTGGGAATACTTGAGATAAATTTGTTGCCATCCACCAGGAAGATGAAGATGAGATTTTAGTGGACCTTCCACCAGGACAACAATCCAAAACACACTGCAAAGGAGAGTTTGAATTGGTTCCAGAAGAAGAAAATAAAGCTGTTAGAATGTCCCATTAAATCACCAGACCTAAACCCAACAGAGCATTTGTGGAAGGAACTGAAGATCAAAATTCACAAGAGAGACCCCCAGAATATTCAAGATTTAAAGTTTGGTCATACATGCACCTTGAAGCCGTCATTGCAAAAAAAGACTTTGTGTGTTTCAATACTCGTTTCCTGAGTCATTTCCCTTTATTAGACATAGCTTTTTTTATGAATTGGAAAATTATGATTTCTTTGTCTTTGTAGATTTCTTCAGTTAATATTGTCTGTTCAATATTTTAGTAAATTAATTTCAAAATTAGCTGGTTATTATTTTTACTTACTGCTTGTGAGCTGATCCTCAGGAGTTCCCATATAAAGCTCATTGGATATATGTGTTTCTTTCTCCTCTTCTTCTCTTTGTCTTTCTTGTTGTTTCTGTCTCTCCCATTCCTCTCGTTCTCTCTTCATCTCCTCTCTTATCTTTGTTTCATGATGCTCTATGTCTTTAATGTCTCTTTTATATTGTTCTTCTCTTTCTATATATTCCTCTTCTCTTCTCTTTCTCTCTTTATCATGATTCTGTCTTTCTTCCTCCATCATCTTCTTCATTATCTCTCTCTCTTCTTTATGTTTGGACTGAAGATCTTCTTTCTCTCTCTGTCTTCTTTCTATCTCTCGTTTAAGTCTCTGATAATATTCATCCCATGTTTCCTGTTCTATCTTTTTTCTTCTCTCATTCTCTTCCTCTCTTTTTTGTCGTTCCTGTTGTTTCTGTCTCTCCCATTCCTCTCGTTCTCTTTCCATCTCTGTTTTATGTCGTTCTTCTCTCTCTCTGAATTCTTCCTCTCTTCTCTTTATCTCTTTGTCATGACTCTGTCTTTCTTTCGCCATCATCATCTTCATTCTCTCTTCATCTTGTTTAAGTCTCTGATTATATTCATCCCTCATTGCCTGTTCTTTCTTTCTCCTTCTCTCATCCTCTTCATCTCTTTTTTGTCTTTCCTGTTGTTTTTGTCTCTCCCATTCCTCTCGTTCTCTCTTCATCTCCTCTCGCATCTTTCTCTCTTCTTCATCTCTTTCTTTAATGTCATTTTTATATTGTTCTTCTCTCTCTCTAAATAATTCTTCTCTTCTCTTTCTCTCTTTATCATGATTTTGTCTTTCTTTTTCCAGTATCATTTTCATTTTCTCTTCCTCTTGTTTAAGTCTTTGATAATATTCATCTGACATTTCCTGTTCTTTCTTTCTCCTATTCTTATCCTCTTCATCTCTTTTTTGTCTTTCCTGTTGTTTCTGTCTCTCCCATTCCTCTCGTTCACTTTTCATCTCATCTCGTATCTTTCTTTCTTGTTCCTCTCTTTCTTTAATGTCTTTTTTATATCTGTCTTCTCTTTCTCTAAATTCTTCTTCTCTTCTCTTTCTCTCTTTATTATGATTCTGTCTTTCTTCCTCCATCATCCTCTTTTTCTCCTCTTCATGTTTGTTCATCAGTTCTTCTTTTTCTCTGTTCAGTTGTTCCACTTTCTCCATCAGAATCTTCTTTTCTTTTTCTTGTATTTCTCTTTCCATCTCTCTGAACATCTTACATGAGTAGTAATTATCTCCGTTTTCTTTCACCATGTCATCTATCTTCTTCAGTAGATCAGACACCTGTGTTCGGTCTCCAGTCTGATTATTATTGAACACATGGTATCTGTTTCCACATGCTTCAATCAGGTTTCTGATCACAGATCCAGGTTTTCCCAGATACTGTTCAATAGTTTTGTTCTTCAGGTCATCGCCTCTGGTGAAGAGCACCATGGTGTACATTAAAGATTTTTCACCAAACGTCTCTTGGATGATCTTCACTGCTGTTGCTTCTTCTTGAGTGAATCGTTGTCCTAAATTGAGCACAATGATGAACACATGTGGTCCAGGCAGAATCATGGAGATGCAGTTGGTGATTTCTCTCTGGACCATCTCATTACTCAGTTCAGTATCAAACAGTCCTGGAGTGTCGATCACAGTAACATGCCGGCCGTTAATTTCACATGTATCTCCTTGACTCTCTTTAGTAACTGATTCATGAGCTGTGTCCGATATAAATGCGTCTGTTCCTAAGATTGTGTTTCCAGTTGAACTCTTCCCAACTCCAGTTCTTCCCAGCAGCACAATCCTCAGATCATCTGCTCTCTCTCTTGAATCTAAAGATCACATAAAAATTAAAAACAGTATATTGAATTTTAAGTGAAAATTGGCAACAATATTTAGAGACAGTAAACTCCGTTCAGCTCCTTAAACAACAACAACAACAAAATATTATATTGTAAAATATTAGATTGCAATACGTTATTTTATCTATTGAATGCTACTTTGCAATAGTTTATGACTTACTGTTTTGGTGAATGCATGTTTTGGAAATTTGCTCTCCTGTATTGACTGTAAAAAGAAAGTATGGATTTATGACAACATAACATACAAAACTAACAATTATATCATCATATACCCATATGTTCATACAAACACTTATAATTGTCTTTTTTTCCTACTGAATACAAAATGGGACTTTTAGCACAAAATCCAGGCTGCTTTTTCACAATACAAATGTGGATAGTTATTTTACTATCAAGCGTCAAAAAGGAGAAACACCACAAAAAAATGTACCA
This sequence comes from Ancherythroculter nigrocauda, assembly GCA_036281575.1. Lineage (NCBI taxonomy): Eukaryota > Metazoa > Chordata > Actinopteri > Cypriniformes > Xenocyprididae > Ancherythroculter > Ancherythroculter nigrocauda. The sequence continues at coordinate 60,796,551 of VTFQ01000002.1, forward strand.
TAAAAGTAGCTCACATGCTACTGTAAGTTACAGGGATGCAAACAGATAAGGGAGGGAAAAGGTGAGAACATTGCTCAAGGCAGGGGCATGCTGCGCCCAGATTTTTTTTTTTTTTTTAAGTTATTTGCTTTACATGCTCATTTGTAGTTACTTCAAGGGTAGTTACTTTTTGTAGTTACTTTTTTCCATTTAATTTTTATTACCCTATATGTCCAAAACTGTAATTTTTCATGAAAAAAATGAACATTGTTGCAACAATTTACCAAAATCAACATTTGGTTAAAATATCATGTAATAAAAGACAAAGTGCTATACAGGATATTTAAGACAATACTGGCTGATTAGATGATAGTACTGTTTGCCACATCTCAGACCTTAAATACATAAAATATTACCCATTATAGACATGTACTTATTGAAACAACCAGTACCTAATGTAACCTTGTAAGTTCACAACAAGTACCATTGTAAGACCCCCCTCAGGTTTGTTGGCTCAGTCTGAGGCTGACACCGAGTTGGCAACCGTGCTTGCCAGGGCAGCTGCGAATGTTGAGCTGGACCAGAATCCTCCACCATGCTCCGAGGGCTCGCGATTGGACAATTAGTTTGCCGCCACCTGGAGGAATCATCTGAGGCTCACGTCCAAGGCATGTAAAACGCTGCTGGAAGAACCACCTCTGTTCTGCATGCAATGGTTATCCTGAGGGTCTACCAGGCCAAAGCATTAAAAGATCTGCACAAGGGTATTTCTGACCCAGAGGTAATGCAGGAACTGCGTTCCTTTTGGGCTATGAAGATTGCGGTGCAGGCTCTGGGTCGGGCAATGTCCACATTGGTGGTCCAGGAGCACCATCCATGGCTAAATCTTGCGGAGATGCAGGATGTTGAGAAAGCCTCCATTGCCCAAGGTGGCCTCTTCAGCGCACAGCAGTTCTTGGCAGTAAAAAAAGCAGACAAAAACCATCAAACATATCATGCCTTGGCATGAGTCCACTTCCAGGGAAGCCAGACCCCTGAGGTCTCAAGCCCTGCCTGCTCGTTGTCAGGGCCGGCCTCCTGCGAAGACTGCATCGGCCCTGCCTGGCAGCCAGATCCCAGTTGTCCTCACACAGGCAGGTGCACCATCAAAAACCCACACAGGGCTTTGACTGGCGACCCAGGGATGGAGAGACTGCTGACCCGCTTTCCCCAGGACTGGGGACAAATCTTACTCCTGTTGGAGGGGGAAGTGAATTTTCTATCAGGGCCAAACACCACAAGTCATATGGCCCTTACATGGTCATAAAAAGATCCTCTTTCCCTGTTAAATTTAAAATATATGATGTCCTTGGCCCTCATCACTATGATGGCCATGCATCAGAAATATGCACTAGAACCTCAGTGGATGGAAATGACTTCACACATTCTGCAGCATCAGGCCTGTACACAGTTAAGTTTGACAAGCTGCAAAGAAGCACAGCTTCTTTCACCGTCACTAACCTCTGCCACTGCGGGCCTCCAGACCAAGGTAGATGCTCTTGTACATCATTCGTCATGGTCTTTAAGGGGTGCAAAGTCTCCTGACATGGCGTGTCTTGCTCCACCTCACCGCAAGCTTCCCACCCGACATTCTCATTTGGGCACGTAGCTAGTACTTCACAACCTGTCACGCTGGCTATTCAGGACAATCCAGCTCAGCTACACAATCCAGTCTGCAGGCGCCCCTCCAAATACAGTGGTGTCCTTCTCACCTCAGTGCGAGGCGAGGATGCTGCTGTCCTGCAGACAGAGATTGCAGTCCTTCTAGCAAAAGACATGATAGAGCCTGTCACTCTGGCCGAGATGAAGAAAGGGTACTACAGCCCATACTGCATCATACCCAAGAAGGGCTGTGGGTTAAGACCAATCTTAGACCTGTGAGTATTGAATTGGGCCTTACACAAGCTCCCATTCAAGATGCATATGCACAGACACATGCTCACATATGTCAGACTCCAGGATTGGTTCACGGCGATAGACCTGAAGGACACGTACTTTCATGTTTTGATCATTCCTTGGCACAGATCATTTCTATGATTTGCCTTCAAGGGACGGGCATACCAGTACAAGGCCCACCCTTTCGAGTTGTCCCTGTCTCCTTGCATCTTTATTAAAGTCGCAGAGGCTGCCCTTGCCGTGTTAAGGGAAGTGGGCATTCGCATACTCAACTACCTCGATGACTGGCTAATTCTATCTCTCTCTCAGGAGTTGGTATGTGCACACAGGGACTTGGTCCTTCATCAGCTAGCCTGATTGGGACTTTGAGTCAATTGGGAGAAGAGCATCCCCTTGCCGAGCATCTCTTTTCTCAGTGTGGAGTCTTTCAGAAGATCATGTCCGGACTTTGCACAGGTGCTTGAATCTGTTCAAGCACAAGACAGTGGTTCCTCTTAAATATTTCCAGAGGCTCCTAGGGCATATGACATCCTCAGCTGAGGTAATGCTGCTATGGTTGATGCATATGAGACCGCTTCAGGTCTGGCTTCATGCTTGAGTCCTAAGCTGGGCATGACGCCATGGCACACATATCATGGCCATCATGCCGATTTGTTGCACTTTCAGCCCTTGGACAGACCCTTGGAGAGTGCCCCTAGAACAAGTGTCCAGACATGTTGATGTCACAACAGATGCTTTCAAGGATGAGGTGCTGTATGCAATGGGCATGCAACCTCAGGGTCCTGGACAGGGACGGACAACACAGTAACGGAAGTGTATGTAATTTACCAGGATGAGGTCCGCTCGCGTTGCATGTCATAACTCGCCCACCATCTCCTCCTCTAGAGTCAGCAGCGACTGAAATCACAGTGAGCCACTCATGTTCCGGGGTGACCTCAGTCAGGCAGCAGATGTGCTCTCATGACAGGTTACACTCTACGGAGAGTGGAGACTCCATCCCTAGGTGGTCCAGCTGATCTGGAGTTGATTCGAGGATGCACAGGTAGACCTGTTTGCTTCCCAGGAATCCACCCACTGTCCACTGTGGTATTCCCTGACAGAGGCCCTCCTGGGTATGGATGCACTGGTTCACAGCTGGCCCCAGGGCCTACGCAAGTATGCGTTTCCCCCTGAGAGCCTCCTTGCTCATATATTGTGCAAAGTCAGGGAGTAAGATGAACAAGTCCTAATGGTTGCTCCGTACTGGCCCAGCCAGACTTGGTTCTCAGAGCTCACGCTGATAGCGTCAACACTTCCCTGGCAAATTCCCCTGAGGAGGCACCTTCTTTCTCACGAACAGGGCACAATCTGGTACCCATTCCCAGACCTGTGGAACCTACATGTCTGCTTCCTACCAGATACGATACAACCACTCAGACAAGAGCTCCCTCTACTACGTGGCTGTATGCCTTGAAGTACAGCCTCTTCACTACATGGTGTTCTTCCCAATGTGAAGACCCATTGAGTTTTGGAGTTGGGTCTGTGCTTTCCTTTCTCCAACAGGGCCTTAAGAGGCACCTCTCCGACTTCACCCTAAAAGTGTATGTAGCTGCATTAGCAGCAAACCACAACACTGTTGGTGGCAGTTCTCTGGGGAAGCATGACCTGATCATTAAGTGCCTGAGTGGTGCCCGAAGGTTGAATCATTCAAGACCTTGCCTCATCCCCTCTTGGGATCTCTCTTTATTCTTACAAGCCTTAAAGAAAGATCCATTTGAACTCTTTCAATCAGTTGAGCTCACTGCCCCCTATGAAGACGGCCCTTCTGATTGCACTCACCTCTGTCAAGAGTGTGGTGGACCTACAAAACTTCTCTGTTTGTGAATTGTGCCTACAACTTGGCCCAGCAGACTCTCATGTGGTCCTGAGACCCTGGCCTGATTATCTGCCTAAAGTTCCCACTACTCCCTTCAGGGACCAAGTGGTGAACTTGGAAGCAATTCCTCCTGACGTGTTAGTATAGCTGCACTTGCTTGTAGCACACAAAGGCTTGCATGCATCTGCACCGCCAGGTCTCGTGACACAGTTCAGTAGTTGTGGTATTTAGTAGAGTTCGACACATTCGACACAACGTCAATTGAGCGACAGACAGGGGAACATTTTGGTTACTGATGTAACCCCCATTTCCTGATGGAGGGAACGAGACGTTGTGTGCCTCCTGCCACAACACTGAACTACCTGTTGAAATGGTAGAAACGCTATCTCGGCTCCTCGGCACAAAGCTGAATGTGTGGAGCATCCTGGTGTAACTACTGAGACAAATCAGACACAATTATTTGTCATATTTAACAATTAATCTTTAAAACTCACTCTGGGGTCTGTGGAACCCTCCGCCAATGGACCAGCCTGGGCAACAGCCTCAGTTACTATGGACACTATCTTATGGCTTAGTTTATTACCCTGAACTATGTAGCCACGTGGAAAAGCAGAGGCCATAGAAAAACCCATAGCCCTCAAGACAGACTTTCCTGCATTAATTTATAGATAAACAGATCTATAAATGAACATGCATCCCACAACATTATGTTTATGATTATGACTGTTTTGTGTAGTATCTTTTGTATGGTATTTTTGTTTTATGCATATTTTATGATAAGAACCAAAGGTTAACGTATCCTCACCTACACCAAGTTTGGAGTCTACGACTGCCCCAAGATAACTCCTGCTGGGTGCCCTCTCAGGCCAAGGCCTGTAGGCCTAAACCTGCACTCCAGCCATGTGCTTTAGTAGAGAGTAGAGACTCTTAAGAGTCAAACTAACCACACAAGTTTGGCATCGCTTCTTCATTCAACGCAGGAGAGCTCGATTGCAACTTCAACACAATCGGATCAAACTCTCAGGACTTTCTACTGCAACAGTATATTTGGACGCTCTTCAACAGCTGAGGCATAATGCAAGTATCGTACACTATACTAAATTGCTGCTAGTTAGTTAAAGTTGTGAACCCCCTTTGTAAACAAAGGAGCTTTGTAATGATAAGATGATGATTCCTTCCTGGTTAATCACTCTTGTAATGATGGGTCGACAGAGTGAAGATCCATTTGCAGCTTTTATTAAAAAGGCAAACACAACAGGGCAAGGATAAGGCAGATTCGCAAACAGGGACAGGCAGAGATCAGGGCAGGCAGCAAATAAACATAGTTCAGAAACAGGCAATGGTCGGGGCAGGCAGCAGAGAATCAAACACAAGGAAGAGTCCAGTCAAACACAAGAGTAACAATCCACAATAACGCTCAGAAATGATCACCGGGGCAAATCAAGACTTCGCAATGTGTGTGTGTGTGCGTGCTGCTTATAAAGTGTGTGAGTGTAATGAGGTGCAGGTGTGTGCAATTAGTCCCAGGAATGGAGGCCTCTGGGAAATGAAGTCCAAATGAGCAATAGTCAATATTCAGGTGATGGCTCCCTCCGGTGGTGCGAGAAAGGAAGTGCGGGAGCCTCACTTGTAATAACTCTTCTCCCTAGCTTCATTCCCTGTTTTCATTTTTAGTTCCCATTCTACCCGTGTACTGTATGTGTGATTTGTGTGTGTGTATGTGTTTGTGATTTAGTTAATAAAACTTGTGCACAAAACATATTTGGTTCTGACTCCCTGCCTGCAAATCAATTGTCACTTAAATGATCGATTATGTTATACATGCTCTAAGTGCTGTAAATGCTAAGAAAGAATTATTTTTCTGTGGCCATGAAAAATACCCTTCTCTTAGAATTAATAAATAAAAGTACAGAGTGTTCACAGGATGAACTGATTGATTGCAATGTTAATGTAGCTACATCAAGTATTCTGATGCATATATTCATAATTTATCATAATGAATAATCATAATGAGTTATGATTAATGTATTAATATTTTTATTATAATTATTACGATTTCCCCTTTGAGCTAATTTGCTACACTGGCCTACTTTTATACTGGTATGTTCGGGAAGAGTGTCCAGGCATGCAAATTCCACACGCCAAAATTCATTGGCCTTTTCTGAATACGGCAGAGGTGTTTGGGTTTTCCAAGAATTACCCCTAGAGTCTAAATTATTTGACACAATGTCTCGTTCCCTCCATCAGGGAATGGAGGTTACAACAGTTTATGTACAAACATTTTAGAACCTTTTCAACCTAAACAAAACAGAACAGTAAAAAGAATAAATAACAGTTTCAGTCACAAAGTAGTGCTACTAATTTTTCTCCCTGTCATTTTCTTTCTCTACTACACTGTAACTATTAAAGGACAAAAATAGTAGTTCATGAGCATATTCTTAGAGGTATTATCCAGAAAAAAGACTTTGACAAACCTCCTCCATCACTTCCTGTTTTGAGTTTTCCATCCTCATTGAGGTCAGAATCCTCCTCCTCTTTGTTGTCTCTTTGGACTGAACCTGCAGATCTGGCCGGATCTTTGTCCACTGATGTTCCATCATCTTTATCCTCATACCTGTTACAGAAGATAAATTCTTTGTGTTCTTCTTTGAGCATCTCCTCTGTCCTTCTCAACATCTCAGAGCGCCATTCTGGGTTTCTTGTATCAAACTGAAGAAGTTCTCCTCCACATTCCTTTTTTAAATTATCAATAGTGTTATTCCATATCATAGAAGTTAATTTGGTTGTGAGTGGCTCTTCATCAGTAGTCAGCACTATAGTGTGTTTAATGGCTTTCTCACTGAAGAGTTTCAGCACAGTTTTCACTCTGTTCCTGTCCTGCTCACTGAAGTCATTATACTGCAGTACGAGCACAATCACATGAGGTCCTGGAGCAGACCGAGACACACACTCTGTCACTCCCTGTATTATCTCATGCTCTGAGAGCTCTGGCTGGAGCAGGTGAGAAGTGTTGATGACTGCGATGTGTCTCTCCTCCACCTTTCCACTGATTCTCACGCTGTGCTGCTGTAAATAAGATGAAGGAACTTCACTATCAAACGCTGCTGTTCCCAGTATAGTGTTTCCAACTCTACTGTTTTCTGATATATTCTTTCCTAGCAGAACAATTCTGACTGAAAAAAAGCAGACACACACACACACACATGTTGGATTTCCACATTCTATAGACAACATTTTTTATACTGTACAAAACTGTATATTATATCTCCTACCCCTAAACACACCCATCATTTATATTTTCAAAATACTGAGTATTTCCGAAAACAGCCGAGCTCCTGTAGGCGTGTCCTGTGAGCGGAGCTAGAATCACAAGTACATGCAGCTTTTGTGTGGAGATCGTCTACAAGCTTTCAATGGTCAGCTAAACAACTGTATATACACACAATAATGAATATAGCGTATGAATGATGAATAATGAATTTATGAATTCACTATGTTCGTGTTGTTTACATTATATGCACTCAGGCGCCTATTGCCAACAAAACAGAAATTTGAAGCCGTTTTACTGCTGTTCCGACTCATGACCGGGATCATTACCGCTGCTCCATCTCTCAGTTTCAAGCCATCTGTAAATCGAGCACTGAACTGGGCCTTGTTTATGAAACCATAAGCGCCGATCCTGAGGGCTCGAGCAGCCATGGAAAAACACAAGATATTCTCCATTCATTTTAGCCAATAAAAAAGTGATTGCAACGATCAGTTTCTATGGTTATTTTAATAACAAATATCGAAAGCTCATCAGTGTAATGCGTGAGCACTAAACTCTCAGCTCCTCTTAAGGCTGGGTTCTTTGGGAAACCCAAAGGAGAAGTGTCCATATAAGGAATTCCGCCCCAGTTTACATCACTCAGGCCGATACTCGAAAAAAAAATCTGAGTCCTGTGACCATTTGGAAGAGAATTTTTGGCACAGAAATACTCTGTCACACGTCCAACTCATGTTTTGAAACTTTGGCCATGTTTAGCATGAGAATCCAACTCTTTAACAGTGTAAATAAGTCAGAATATATGAAATAGCGTTATACCCCCCCTTTAAGCAAACTCTAGTTTTTCGGGCTCAAGAAGGTGGATTGGTGTTTAGCGGTGTTCATTATCATGGTGACTTGCGCTACAGAGATAACGATTTTATTCTGGGTTAGAGATTGCAAACCAAATCTGGACCAATCAGCTGTGAGCAAAGTTGGATTTGTTTGGATTTGTCAAACTGAAACACTTTTATAACCAGTAGAGTTTGTCCAACTCGCTTGTGTTTGTGCAACAGCCCTCAGGGGATGTGCGGCATTTGAGATTTGGAAATGAGGAATTTTTTTTAGCAGAGTTCTTTAAGCCATCAGCAGCATTTCTGATCAGCAAATTTTCATATGTGAAATATGTGAACATGAAATATATCAAAAGAATGTGTGCTTTTAAACAAACAAACAAACATCATTTTATTCTTGCTTCATGTAAGCATTGGTGCCAAACTCTTCCAGGAAAAGTTTGACACACCTGAGTGAGACACCAATTTTAGGACTAAAAAAAAACATTGCCCAGACCTGGAAAACATCATGCATCATTTAATAATCATTTGCATTTACTGAACATAATGTTGTTTTTCTCTGACACAAATCTGTGATATATTCGACTCAGTTGTTGGTCTGTTTGAAATGGTTTCACAAATCTTGGGTTACAGCAAATAATGTAGTTGTTTGTACAAGTTTTATTATTTTTAATCATAAAATCAACATCCATTATTGCAATTTGAAATGCAGTTATTTGGATGTTTGTGTTCAGCAAAAGAAAACATTTTAAAACAACTTGATAGTGAGTAAATGTCATTTTTGTTTTTGGTTGAACTCATTTTTTGCATTATAAATGTACTTACTGTTCGGATGATCAGATTCTGGACTACTTCCATCTGCTGCTGCTGTGGGAAAAATAAAAATCACACGCACAGCAAGAGAGAGAGAAAACAGATGGTTTAGCATTATAAATTAATTACATTTGTGCACTGAAAATCTGTGACTTCAAAATGTTTGCAAAAACTAATCAGAAATAATTGAGTACAGAACAGTGCTGATGATACACAGATCAACACAAACAATCAGTTGGTGGCATTACTTTGAGATTTTCCTTATCTTCAGTATGTCAAAATTACACTTCAACTCATAATGATCTATAGCCTACAGGAATACAAGAATAACAATGAATAAATTGGCACAAATCAACTGTAAAGGAATCAGAGATTAATAGAGGAAGCCTCACGTAGATCTCTTATGCAAAAGACCATCAGCAGAAAAACAGATAAATGTCCAACAACTAGCACAAAGACTCCTTAACGGAGCAGCAGATCTCCCATAAGATTTTGTCAAAGTGAACTGGTTATTTTGAGTAAAGCAATAATCCTAGATAACAGATCTGATGTGTATTGAAAAGTGCATAACAATGTATGTGAGATGTTGCCTTTCACATCATTATTAGTTTCTTCCTGGTGTTCAAAGACACTTTTAAACATAAATGTAAGAGTGCAGTGAAATATCATTTAAAGTAAACAATTGTCTACTGATGGCTAATATTTCATGAACACTTCAGAAATCATTGAGGAAATTGTGCTGCATATATTTGTATATTTGATTCTTACCTGAACTTGATGCCATTTCAACACCGACACCTTCAAATCAAAATCGAAAGAAAAACGCTTACAGACGAGTGACACACCTGCAGACAGGAACACAGAGCCCTGGGGCTTCAGCAGACATGACAAACAACACATTCATCTAACAATTATCAGAATGATTAATCGACTCGTCATCGATTATTTCACAGATTAATCAGAAGGCTTTAATCGATTATTCAGCTTATGTGACATATATGGGTATGTTTAAGAGTAAGTAAGTGGATAACCTCAACTTTCGGTTTATAATGATCAACTATCCTTTTTGTAACAGGACGTTTTCTATGCTATAATTTCTATAATAAAATACATATGATATCTTATTAAATAATTAGCATCACACAAGGGTTTTGCAGGTTTCATCAAATCTAATTTAATGCTTTTTAATACCAAATTTGGCATTAAAAAGCATTAAATTAGATAGATAAATAGATGAATTAGTTTTATTGGGATTTTGGCTCCATTAAAATGCATTATGTGAGCACAAAGTGTAGCAGCAGAGAAGCAAACACATGTAAAGGGCTGACACTTGGCAGAATGCGAATGCAACTTAGTGACATAATGAATATTCTAATTGCAGTATGACGTCATATAACGTATAATAATATATATATCAAAATCCCAAAATCCCAATAAAACTAATTCATCTATTTATTTTTCTTTTTGTTGTCAGACAATATAAATAGCGACTGAAACGCGGTCCATTAAGACTACATGCAGGGCTCGACATTAAGCCTTGTCATGTGCTTGTCTTATATGGAGAAATAAATCGGTCATTCACTTGTCCGAGTAAAAAAGTGGCTTGTCTGGAACAAAATAGGAGTTTTATGTGGTGTAAATATAAATTTATTCTGAAGCAATATTCTTTCATTTAGATTATTCTTTATTCTGAATATTCTTTCAAAATATTGCAGCTTTGACATATTTAAATCTGCATATTTGTGATATTTACCCACCAATTTTTTTACCTTTATAAGGGGCAAAAATAACCCTGGTGTACTAAAAATGTAAATATGAATGGGAATATACTTCAGAGATATTTTACTCATAAGAATTTATAAGGGTACCATTAATTGTGTCCAACGTGTATTAGTTTGGGTCGTAAGAACGTTGATAGATAAAGCATTTTAGGAATTAATGCATTTGTTGTGTTTCTACACACTCAAAAAAAATAACTCTTTGAACGAACATAAAAAAATCATGGAAAGGATTTCCACATGATTAAGTTGCTTTGTTTCAGCATTATGCAATTCTGTTATTCCAATTTAATGTACTTACGTTGGGTCAACTTAATTTATTAAGGTTGATTCAACTTATTTACTATGGTTGGGCACAGCTTAATTTAACAGTGTCAGCCCAACTAATTTGCAATGTTTTGGAAAATAAATAAAAAGCAATAAATAAATAAATAAATAAATTGTTTTCATATACATTGATTTTTACAATTAATTCTTCTTGTTTAATTTTGTGATTTATATAACTTTTGTGATGTTTTGTGTTAGAAATCTAGATGTGATACTGGATTCATCCTAAATTGCTAAATTGAGAACTTTGGGTTTGGGCTAAATTTCAAGCTCTGAGCCCTCGATCCTCTTGGACAGCACACCAAATACACTTGTTATAATTTTTTTGTTTTACTCTATTCAATCATTTGTACATGTGAACTCATGATAACCACTGCCACAGGTAATCTGACAATATTTATTTATTTGTGAAAGATTTATTTTTGGCGTCTCATCGTAGATTCAAATCTACAACTTAAAATGTATTGCATTATCTTTCAGATTTAAGTACTTCCCTAACCAGAGGTTTTGCGATTATTTAATACCTTCAGCATGTCTGGATATAAAATAAATTGGGATAAGTCATTCTCAATGGCACTTAATAGTATTACTAAAGCAATTTCTCTTCCGAATGGTCTTACCTTTGCTAATTCATGTACTTATCTTGGTATCAAAATTGTTGATTCTCTGTCTAGGACTGCTCAGACAAATTTTTATGAAATTGGTCAGAAAATTAAGTGGGATAACTTAAAAATGCAGTGACTATATTTTAATTCAGTACAGCACTGCTTCAGTGTAACTTTTACATAATTTTACATTGCTGTTGTCACAGTGCATGTCAACTAAACTTTATTTATTCTTTGAAGGTTGGCACTAATATAATGCATTACCTGAGCAGTGAGACAAGCCAGGATCCACATGACTTGATGCCTTGAGGACAAAGAGAACTCCCAAGTTTTTTATGTATATATATATATATATATTTTTTTGGATCCACTTCAAATGTTGACTATTAAGAGGGGTTCCTTCAACACTGCTGCCTCCTTAAGAACTTTGATCATCATCATTAGGTCCAACATATTTGTGGTTTTATTACTTAAGGTATGTTTACAACACATCAATGCATACAACAGTGTTGACCCACAAAATAGAACTGGATTCCTATTCCATTATTCCTACCTGTGGCCGACCTCACTGCGGACCTCAAACACCTGCTGTATGTGTGATATGTTTATTTATTGAAGGATTTAATGTTATGAATTTATGTGTACTCATAGTTTTTCATTTAGTGTTCATTTTGTATTTGTGTGTTCTGTATATGTGCATATTTTATGTATGTTTTGAGTTTACATGGTTGCGAAGGTTTTAAATATAGGTTTTAATTGTGTACTGTTTGCAAATTTATAGGTTTTGAATTTAATATTTACTGTACACTTTTGTAGGTTTAAATAGTGTTCATTTTGTATTTTTGTGTTCTGTATACATATTTTATTTATGTTTTGAGTTTACTCTGTACATGTTTGTGTAGGTTTTGAATGTGTATTGTTTGTACAAATTTGCATAGGTTTTGAATTGATTTACACTTGTGTGTTTTGAATTTAATATGTACACTTATATTTACATTAAATGGCTCCACAATATTTCATTTGTAATTTAAAATATATTTGTTAAAACATACTATTTTATACAAATAAACAATCTAGAAAACAAAGTGTATTTTATATATTAAAATAATGTCATGAATAAAAGTTAATAGTCATAGTTAGTAAATAACCCAACAAGTAACCCAACTATGGGTTAACATACACTCAAAAAAATGATTCTAGCTGCTTGTTCAGTTTATTTAAATAAAATAAGCTGAACCAACACAAATCTTTAGTTTTTTACTTAATTGCCATTTGCACTCAATTGTATTATGTTAAATGAAATTAAATTTGCAAAATGTTATGTTAACCTAAACCATTTGTGTTGGGACGACATGAATCATTTATGTTGCATTGATTGAAACTGGGCAGTGGATTTCTAGTTCCCAGCATGCTTTGCGTAGGGAAAGATCAGGACAGTAAATGTTGAACTTAAGTGCTGTTTAATGTGTTTTTTAGTAAAGGGAAATACCTTTTAAAGTTTGATGTTCAGTTATATTTGACATTTAAAAGAGTTTGTTATGTCGATTTTTTTGAGGTTACCATTATGCTGAAGTGTAGACCTTGTGGTTAGGCTCTGGGTGGCTACATGAAATAAATCTATGTTGTTCTCAACAAGCTTTAACTGTGCTAAAGCCAGTGATGAGAAGTTCTTTACCTGATCGTTACTTGCATGCTATAAATGATACTTAGCATATGAAAAAGTGTTATTTTAGTTTAGTTTTTATAGAAATATAAATAAATTAGTTTGAGGGCCAGCACATAATTTACACAGTCTACATATGGTCATCAGCTTTATTCCTCTCAACGGTCATGAAACATGTATGTCTGTGTACAACAGCTATTCACAACCTAAGCACAAGCGCACATCTTCACCACGATGGTAACAAAAAAAAAAAAAAAAAAAAAAAATTATACGCTACAAACTCTTTTAAATGTTCAAAATAACTAAACATTAAACACTTAAACACTAACAGGTCTTTCCATTTCCTTAAAAGTGCAGAAAACTTGAGCAACACTGCACAAGGGCACCAGTCTGAATTGCAATAGCACTGGTTGGATCAACAAGAATGAATTATGTTCAGGAAACATTCAAAGAATACGTCAAATGAAACTGGTGTGATCTCATTCAATTAGGATGAATTTTACTCATCAGTACAATTAACCTAGCTTAAGTTCAAATAAATCAGTTCAACTGTGTGGAAATAGGTGTCATAATTGAATTAAGTTAGACCAACAAGTTATTTTTTTGAGTGTAGCACCTTACCAATTGTGGGTTATTTTTTAACCCAACTCGCTTTTAACCCAACCATTGGGTTAAAAATAACCCACAGTTGGGAAGGTGCTATGTTAACCCATAGTTGGGTTACTTGTTGGGTTATTTTTAACCCAACATTTTTTAGTGAGTAAGAATAAAGTGGTCCTGTTTCAGAATTGAAGATGGATTTTAGTTTAGTGTTGATGGCAAATGTTGTTTAGAGAAACATGTCTCCAACCACTATGATCAATTAATGATGAACGATGCATCAAAAAGGGCAATGGTAACTAACGAATATATGGCTGAAAATATGCCTGAAAATTCTAAATTAGGTTGGAAGAACCCATTTTTGGGAATAGAAGGGGCTAAACAACGAGTGACATCAACAGAATTGTGTGAATATGACATGTTGAACTATTGCAAAGAAATGTTTTCTATCCTGTCCAAAGTTTGTGTACAGGTGAAACCAGCTCAAGGATTTCCAAATCACCACTGAGGCTGGACAATGACATCATGGGCTACAAAATGGATCTGTTGTGATAAGATGTTATAGAATCTAAATTTGCATGCTATATGTCTGTAAAATGAAGGATTTCTATGATTGGGTAATGTATCTGAATTTGTTGTTTGTATGAAGATCAGAAATGAAGAGCATAAATGTGACGTAAGAACTTAAATCTACTGTATAAGATACTTTAAGATGAATATGGATGATTAGTGGTTAATCCTCAAAGATAGTAAAATGTAACCGAGGTATTTGACGTCATGGTAAAGCCCATTCTGTATCTATCCTATTTAGCTTGCTAAAACACAGGGTCTATCCCCACAGAAAAAGCCTTAAGCATTTCTGACTTTCCTCACAAATTTAAGAGGTTAGAGATATAAAAGTGAGGGGAAGCTTTCGTTCTTGGTCTTACACTCTGCAGCTACTTGTGTTTCTGTATGACTGTCTGACCTTTCTTGCAAGAAATAAAAGCTTTAAAGACAATTGGACGTGTTTGTCTCTTATGCAGTAGAGTCGGAGTTAATTTTTTGCCACAACACCAATAAACAAAACAAGGAAATCACTTCAGTTTTTGAAAATGTCTCTAATGGATTTCTAGCCAACTGAGCAGACCGATCTCCTTCAGGTCTTATTCAGTAACTGGAACTGTGTCTTTATTAAAGGGTTAGTTCACCCCAAAATGAAATTTAGCATCAATTACTCACCCTCATTCATTTGGCTTCTTCATTTTCCTTCAGGATCGGTGGATCAGCACAAACTCAGGGTTTTAATCAAATGATGGATAATTCAATGTATTAATATCTTAATTCATATTCATGATTATTGTGTTCATCAAGAGTTTACTCAAATAAATGACATCGATTTCTATAATGAGACTGAATCAAACTCTACCTCTAAAACATAAAACATGTTCAAAAATGCTTTGAATTTTTAAAAATCACTGTAAAAAAAAGTGCTTACACCACATTTATTATTAGCAACTAAGATTAAAACTAACTCATTAAAGTAAAGCAGAAAAAAATAGATGAAAACTTTTAAAAAAAAGAGAAATGTTGATATGGAAAATAATTGGAAAAAAGTGGGAATTAAATAAAAAAACTAAAACTAAAAAATAAATTATTACTATTATTATTGACAAAAGCACAAAAAGTTACTAAAACTAAAAATTGAAAATATAAAAATAAAAGCTATTATACTATTGAAGTATTATATTTTAATAGTATATAAATAACACTGATTAGTGTTATTTTACATGAAGTTATATTTTATTACAAATATGTGGGACATAAATACAAAATGGCATTGATTGTCAGTTCAATATATCATATTTTCAGTCTGTTTATACTTATTATTATTATGCATGCAAAAACACATTTCATGTTTTATTTTGAAGAGGGAAATTCAAGTGTAATACCATTATAAATGTACCTGCAAAATATAATACTGCAAGGTTTTTTTAACATAAATAACATGTGATTTCCTTGATACACATCACAGGACTGAAGAAATGTATTTCACAGCAATGATTCAAGGTTTAAAGTCAAAATAAACGTGTATAAGTGCACTTAAAGTGTTTGCTCTAGCTTCAGTAACGTTAGTCGGTCACTAATGATCTTCTGTAAGAGAATAATCAGCTGTTGATGAACACAATGATAACATCTGAAGGGTCGAGGGTTCAAACCTCTTCACAGTAAAGTTCAGCTTTTAACGTGAGAAACACAGCAGCCGCAAACCGACCCGTCCAGAACCAGCACTACCCTCATCTTCATCATGTTTGGCACCCTGATCTCGGCTGGTCTGGGGTCAGGTGACCTGCTGCTCAGAGCTGATCTCGCTGTAGATTTTTTTGACGATATGAGTCAGATCTAAAGTCTGCGTCAACATCTTCAAGAGCACCTCGTCCGCCTGGATGCCATCCATGAACTCGTCCAGAGACAACACACCTAAACACACAGACAGACAGCTATAGTGTATTCGTCATTATTTACTGCTACTGTTGATGATCTTCTGAACTCTGGCCTTCTGTCTATCTTTATTCTTCTAGATATTAGTAACTCCATTCATTATTCAGTGTTATTAGATCGATTGGCTTGTATTTGGGTAGATAATAATGCACTTCTTTGGTTTTCATCCCATTTAAATGATAGAAAACAGTTTGTACAGATGAAGATTGCTCAGTCTCAGTTAATCACGGTGTCCCACAGGGCTCAGTGTTGGGTCCGCTATTATTTATATTTTATATTTCACCTCTGGTCATATTTTTTTTTTTACTTATTATAGATAGATAGATAGATAGATAGATAGATAGATAGATAGATACCATCTCCATTCAGATCAATCTTGTCAAACACCATGTCGGTGAACTCTTCTGCTGAAACCTCCTGCTCTGTGCCATTGATGGCTCGAATGGCCTGAAGCAGAAAAACAATAACAGATGAAAGTAAGTTAATGCATGTTTCCTCTGACGTCAAGATCCTCTTACACAGACTCAAAGAATCAGCAATATGTTCAACACACTGTCAGCAGATGGAGGCTGTTAATGGTTTAATCTGTGTGTGCGCGGTGTCTCCAGCAGATGGCGCTGAAGAGAATCACAACATCACACTGACTGAATTAAACACCACACCTTGAAGATCAGCAGCAGCTCGTCTCGGTCGATGCATCCGCTGCCGTCCATGTCGTAGAGCTTGAAGTACCAGCGCAGCTTCTGCTGAACGCCGCCCTTCAGGACCAAACTCAGAGCCGCAACGTACTCCATGAAATCTATACAGCCGTCCTGACAACATCAACACATATAATGCTGCTGTATCTGGATATAGTTTATAGCATGTGCTCAACTGATATTGCATGATATTATTTGTTTGTTTATTTATTTTTGTTTGTTTGTTTCCATGAAGCGGATCCTCTCAAATCCAGTTTACAGAAATAGAGCAGCAGAGATTAGAGGATTTAAAAGTAACAATAACTATAAATACAACCATATTAACCTCAGCACCTTAGGCAATTCTTCTGACTGGCTAAAAATAGTTATTAATATACCAGTGTATGATTTTTAAATATTTTAGATTCATTCATTCTTTAAATTAATTATAATTCTATGCAGTGCACTTAATTTTCAACATAAAATAAATGCATTGAATATAAAATATTCTTGTGTTTTTTCAGGTAAGATCTGGTGACACGAATGAAAGCCGTGTTCAGAAATAAATCATCATCTCTGAGGACACAAACCCCTCTGTTAACTAGATTACAGGCTCTGACGGGATTCCTTCATGACCTCTGACCTGTGCAGCGCTGCAGTTTATCGGACTTTACTGCATTAACGCATAGATCTTGTTACCCACAATCCTCAGCTGAACCGAAGCAGAAAGGACGTGTGAGGCAACGTGCTCATTTAACCTCGCGTCTATATCTGCAAGAAAAACTTTACCCTGATAACACTCGACACAAATAAACTGAATTTACACTTACAACCCACACAGAAATGTGATATATTCACATATACTGTTCAATATAATGAAAAATATTTTAAAATTCACAGAACATAAAGCTTAAATTGATGTGTAAACGTGTATATATGTGAAAATATATTCATGCCAAATGTTATGTAGTTTTTAATAAAGTTAGTTTTTGCAAAAGGGACTTTTATTTCTAAACCGTTTACATTTATATTGTTTTATAGCCTATTATAAACTGAAACTTTTTTCAATTGAAAAGTCTGCTATAAATATAATTAATTTTCTAAAAACAAAACTAATATCTAACGTTTCTCTCAATAAAATCTCTCAATAATCAAAAAAATACTGTAATTAATTATTATTATTTTATTTTGAGCAAACACGCCTCACACAAATAAATAATCCGAATTTACACTTACAACCCACACAGAAATGTAATAATGAAAAATGTTTTAAAATACATAGAACATAAAGCGTAAAATGATGTGTAAATGTGTATATATGTGAAAATATATTCAAGCCAAATGTTATGTAGTTTTTAATAAAGTGAGTTTTTGCAAAAGGGACTTTTATTTCTAAACCGTTTACCATTTCTAAAGCTTTGATATTATAGCCTATTATAAACTGAAACTTTTTTTCACTTGAAAAATCTGCTATAAATATAATTTTCTAAAAAAAAAAAAAACCCACTATCAATAACGTTTTAAATCTCTTTAAATCTCATCAAAAATAATTATTATTGTCAATTATTATTATTATTTTGAGCGAGAATACATATAAACGAATGGAATGATATATAAATACTTACGGACATTTATGATAGGACTGAAAAATATAATATTAATGATAATAAATGCGTTTCTTACGTCGTTCATGTCGAAGGTCTTGAACATGGTCGTCACGTACTCGTTTGAGGACTCCGACAGATTCTTCAGCCCGAAGAACTTCTTGAACTCGTAGAAGGTGAGCTGACCGGACGGACACTCCGTCATGAACTTCCGGTACCACTGGTGAGATTCGCACGCGCTCAGCTCCTCCAGAGATGTACCGGGCGCGTTCCCCATGCTGCAGCTGTACCGGAGGAGAGCTCGCGCCTCGGTCCCTCACAAACACAACTGAAGCGCGAGCGCAGCGCACGGGACAGTGTGAGCGCGTCTCGACCAATCACCGCGCGATTGGCGCGGGATCACCGCTGACGTCACTCACCTGGCTGTTGTTTTTAGAGAATTAGCGCGAATTAGCGGTCAGCTGATCTCAGGGAATCACAGCTATCCTCTATATGATATATCTGAAGAGAGAGAGACACAGAGTGATGATCGAGCGCTTTATTGCGGTTTCATGGCGCTCCTCCACTTGTTGGGGTCGCAGGCGCGCAGGTCGTTGTGTTTGCGCCGGTGGTCCGTGTCCTGCGAGAAGCGGAAGCCGCACGAGGGCTTCTGGGCGGTGCTGAAGGGTCTGAGGGAGTTCCCGCTGCTGTCCTGACGAGATCTGAGGGGCTCTCGCGTCTCCTGGTCACGTGTGAACAGAGGAGAGTGAAGAACTCGATAAGATCAGAAAGAGTGATGAGTGTGAATGCGGTTCTGTTACCTGAGTCTGCTGCGCTTCAGTCTGTGACTCCATGATCTCTGAGCTTCAGTGTCTTCAGTGAGTCTGATGATCTTCTGCAGTGTCAGTTATGACATCACTGAGACATCATCACCATGACAACACGTGCATTCTACAATCACCATGATTCAACATTCCATTACTGTAGATCTATCTATCTATCTATCTTTTTTCTTTCCATCCATCCATCCATCTATCTATCTATCTATCTATCTATCTATCTATCTATCTATCTATCTATCTATCTATCTATCTATCTATCTATCTATCGTTCTTTCTATCTATCTATCTTTTTTATCCATCTATCTATCTATCTATCTATCTATCTATCTATCTATCTATCTATCTATCTATCTATCGTTCTTTCTATCTATCTATCTATCTATCTATCTATCTTTCTTTCTTCTTTCCATCCATCCATCCATCTATCTATTATTCTTTCTATCTATCTATCTTTTTTCTCTTTCCATCCATCCATCCATCCATCCATCCATCCATCATCTACCATTCTTTTTTCTTTCTTTCTTTCTTTCTTTCTTTCTTTCTTTCTTTCTTTCATCTATATATCTATTGTTTTTCTTTCTTTTTTATCTATTTATCTATCTATCTTTTTTCTCTTTCCATCCATCTACCATTTTATCATTCTATCAGCCTTTCTTTTTTCTTTCTTTCCATCCATCTATCTACCGTTCTATCGTTCTTTCTTCAATCTATCTATCTGTCTATGCATCTATCTATTTATCATTCTTTCTTTTTTCTCTTTCTTTCCATCTATCTATCTATCTATCATTCTTTCTTTCTTTCATCTGTCTATCTATCTATCGTTCTGTCATTCTATTTATCGTTCTTTCTTTTTTCGCTTTCTTTCCATCTATCTATCATTCTTTCTTTCATCTGTCTTTCTATCTTTCTATCTATCATATATCGTTCTATTGTTCTATTGATCGTTCTTTCTTTATTTCATCTCTATCTATATCTATCTATCATTCTATCGTTCTTTCTTTTTTCTCTTTCTTTCCATCCATCTATCTATCTATCTATCTATCTATCTATCTATCTTTCTATCGTTCTTTCTTTGATTTGTTTTTTCTATCTATCTATCTATCTATCTTTCTATCATTCTATCGTTCTTTCTTTCTTTCTTTCTTTTTTCTCTTTCTTTCCATCCATCCATCCATCCATCTATCTATCTATCTATCTATCTATCTTTCTATCGTTCTTTCTTTGATTTGTTTTATCTATCTATCTATCTATCTATCTATCTATCTATCTATCTATCTATCTATCATTCTATCGTTCTTTCTTTCTTTCTTTTTTCTCTTTCTTTCCATCCATCTATCTATCTATCTATCTATCTATCTATCTATCTATCTATCTATCTCTATCTATCTATCTTTCTTTATTTCATCTCTATCTGTCTAGATAGGGATGATGTTTCAGTCTTCAGGCCGTGAGGAATCATGGGAACAGAGTTTCTCAGGGTTTCACTGATCATGTGACGCACGCGTGAATCGCTGGGAATCACAGAGTGCGTTCGACACATTCTGAACATTCTCTGAACTGAGATCGGCATGACAACCGCTCGAGGAACAGGACCGACCAGTTTGAGTTCTGTTCCCATGCCGAGTGGGAATGACGGGACACGCCCCTCTTTCTCTGTTCCTCTTCGATCCGGAGATTTATTTCCCATCATTCTAACTGTTATTGATCATTCACAGATTCATCCATTTTTATTCTCGCTGTCACTCATGTCAAGCATTAGTATCCTGAGCTCCATCAGGCTATTCTGACAGACATTAGCTGCCTTTAACAGACTCTGTGTCTATTCTCAGACTCGTTTAATCGCTCTATAATTAGACACTGAGATCATGATGACACATTTAGAACAATCATGACTGTTTCAAGTCAACAGTGTAATTCAGTATCATCTGTGCAATATGATAATCTTTATCATTTCAGATTTACTCTCTATCAGCAACAAGTCATTTGCAAATGTCATTTCTGCATGAAAAGATCTACTGTTATCTGTTTCCCCTTCTGCTCAGTTCGTGTCCTGATGTGACCTCTGACCCTCTTAAACCGAAGCAATCCTCATTTAACCGCTGATCTCACTCCGACCCGCCTGTCACACTGACCTGATCAATTAAACTAAACTCATTAACTCATTAATGCGGCACATTCACATACTAAACACCAATCTATCAGTATAAACAACAATTACATCTTAATTACATCTTTTTCAGTAATATAAAGCTTCATAATTTATTCTTTTATATGCATTAATTTATACAGTACCGAATGCCAAATTGTAATTATTTATAGAGTTTTATAGATAATATAATCTATCGGCTTTATGATTTGTATTATTTATATGTCGCACTGAATTATTATTGAAATAATTGTATAAAATAATTATAAATTTACAAAAACATCCAATGTAATATTTTTACATGGATAATAACATAACATTAAATAGAAAAAAAAAACTTTACAGATCGCACACATTTGCATGCATAAGTTATAATTATGAAATAAAGTCATAATTATAACATGGAAAGTCAATTTTGATGTTTTTTCCAATTATGACAGCACGTGATAATTTCGACTTTATCTCATAATTTTGACTTTATGTCATAATTTTATGTAAAAGACATGTAATAATTATGACATTTTATGTCATATTTTTGATGTTTTATGTAATAATTATGACATGGAAAGCCAATTTAATTTTTTTCCTGATTATATTGACTATCTCAAAATTTTAAACTTTTTATCTCATAATTATGACATAAAACTAGTCATAATTATGACTTATGTAATAATTATGTCATTTTATGTCATATTTTCACATTTTTATGTCATGATTATGACATGTAAAGTCATCATTTAGATTTTTCACTTTTTCACTGACTGTGGTAATTTAAACTATCTCATAATTTTGATAATTATCTCATAATTATGACTTATGTAATAATGTCATTTTATGTCATATTTTCACATTTTTATGTCATGATTATGACATGTAAAGTCATCATTTAGATTTTTCACTTTTTCACTGACTGTGGTAATTTAAACTATCTCATAATTTTGATAATTATCTCATAATTATGACTTATGTAATAACTATGACATTTTATGTCATTTTAAAATTTCTGTCATAATTATGTCATAATTAGATTTTTAATTATGACAAAGTATGTAAAAGACAGTAATTATTATGACATTTTATGTCATTTTTTACTTTTTGTGTCAATTCTAACATGGGAAGTCAATATCAATTTTTCGATTTTCAGTTCGCTAGAATTTTGACTTTATTCCATAATTTTGACTTTTATGTCATATTATGTAAAAGACAAAAAAAGTCATAATTAGGATTTAGTATGTAATAATTATGACATTTTATGTCATTTTAAAATTTCTGTCATAATTATGACATGGAAAATCATAATTTAGATTTTTCGATTATGACTTAGTTTGTGATCATTTTCTCATAATTATGACAAAAGTATGTAAAAGACAGTAATAATTATGATATTTTCGACTTTTTGTGGCAATTATAACATGGAAAATCAATATCAATTTTTTACTATTTAGTTTTCGTTTGATTTTGACTTTATCTCATAATTTGGACTTTTATGTCATAATATTATGTAAAAGACTTAGTATGTAATATTTATGACATTTTATGTCATATTTTTGATGTTTTATGTAATAATTATGACATGGAAAGTGAATTTAGTTTTTTCCGATTATAATCTGAGTTGGTGATATTGACTATCTCATAATTTCAACTTTTTATCTCATAATTATGACAAAAATAGGCTATGTAAAAGACAGTAATAATTAAGACATTTTCGATTTTTTGTGTCATAATTATAACATGGAAAGTCAATATCAATTTTTCAAATATGTCTTTAGTTTTTGTTTGATTTCGACTGTTTGTCCTGACTGAACTCTTGTCTTGTAGTTTTGTGTCCCGCAGGTGCTTCATAATTTCGACGTTTATCTCATACTTATAAAAGTATGTAAAAGACTTAGTATGTAATAATTATAATAATTTCTACATTTTGCACTGATGCACTTTTTTGTCATAATTCTATCATAATTAATATTTTCCAAAGCATGCTGTTGTTATGTGTCTGAAATGGTCTTCCTCAGTAAAGAACTCAGATGATGAAACTCTCCATGACAACAAATATTTGGGTTTCATTCATATTAACGGACAGAATAAAACACTGAGTAATGCTGAGGGTGTGTGTTCGCAGAAGTTTTAAGGTGTGTGTGTGTGTGTGTGTGTGTGTGTGTGTGTGTGTGTGTGTGTGTGTGTGTGTTTACCTGTCTCCAGTGGGCGGGGTGACGGGGCCATTCAGCTGCGTGGCCATTTTCTTCTCGTCAGAGCCTCAGAATCAGTGATCGGACTCAAACTCACAGTCAGCTGCTGCTGAAACACTGAAATCATGAAATCACGCTGATCTAAATCACTGCGTATGAAATCACCCTCATTACAGTCATGAAGAAAGGACCGCTGCATTTCCTGGGTCGGAAGAATCAATCTCTTTACAGCACCAATGTGGAGTTCAAGGACATGGGTAAGACAGATTCACACTTATCTAAAGTATAAATAGATCTGATATCAGTTTAAAGTGCTCTTCACGCGACCTTTGCACCTGTCACGGAGCGCGCGCGCGAGCACGTCACGGCACAATCGTTCCCAAAACACTTTCCTAAAGACACGAAAAACTGTTCAAACGGCGCTGGGTTAGTTCGGTTTGGGGAGAAAACGAAGTAAGTAGTAAACACGCATTTTATTCTGACAGGATAACCACATTCAAATACTGTGTTTTGTTTTTTCCGAGGTCTGTGACCTGACAAATACGCGTCCGATTACACTGACAGAAATTATTACTGTGTTTTTGGACATGTAACATAATACTACCATGAGTTTACCCTGTTTTTGTGCATATATGCTATATGTAACCTTGTACTATAGTAGATTTGGATATGTACAATGGTAATATCATGTTTATACCTCCAAAAAACGCTATTACCATTGTGTTCTGGTAGTTTATGGACTATCCTGTGAAAACCAGCAGTACATATTTCAAAGTACCATAGTATTACTATCTTTTTTGTAACTAACATAAGAAACGCACTTTAATTTCTTATTATTTTAAATCAGTCTCAATGCACAAACATGCATTTTTATTCTTCATTAACATTTGATTATATAAATGACTCATTTGTCACGGCACATTTGTTTCAAAGTAGGAAGATCAGATATCTTAGAAACACAGACATCTGCTGGCGTAAAGAAGGTCAAACTTCCTGTTTGTAATGATTGACTTCAGGCAGCACAGCAGAATCTCTGGTAATTGCATCATTAACACTTTTAAAGTCATTAATGAGCAAACACAGATAACAGAGACTCAGAAACACAAAGTTCTCGGGTTCGAATCCTGATCCGACGGACGCACAATAACTCCTTCTTGGGAAAGTGATATTTACCAGTGTTTGTTTTGATTTATAACATTGATGAGAGTAAAAGTTGTTATGGCTTTTCAAGAATGCGTGAAACGAAGACCCAAACACTGACCTTTGACCTGTCATGATTGAAGCCATGCATATGAACTACTTCTGCTATTTTGGTGGTCACATGGTCTTGAGCAGTGACTTTGAACCACACAGGCTGTTATTTACCTGGTTAAAATGGTTTAACTAACGTGTCTTTGTTTTTCAGCTAACGTGGAGCTGGTGTTGGAGTCGGCTGCCATCCCGGAGTCTGGAACCGCCAAAGTGCGCTCGCGTCCGACCGTCAAACACTTCACGGTACGTCCCAAAACATGCAAATCACATGATCATTCTCTATCCTGACACAATTTTATTTTAGCAACAAAGAATAGACAGAAAATTTAATTTAACCAGTTTTTAGGGTCACTTACAAAAAGTATTATAATATTATCATGTTTTTTTTGTTGTTGTTTTTTTTTGGACATGTACTATGGTAACACCAAGATATAATGTTGTTTTTTAGTATTTGTCCAAAAAACAGGGTAAAACCATGTTACACTTTTGTATTACCACCACAGTATTTTTACTTAAGCAAATTTTTAGAGTTGAGATCACGTACAAATAGTATTACCAGGTCTTTTTGACATGCACTATGGTAATACCATGGTCTCCAATGTACTTGGTTCATGTCCAAAAAACAGGGTAAAATGATAGTATATGTCCAAAAACAGGCTAAACCATGGTATATGTCCAAAAAAAATTTGTAAAACAACTGTACATGTCTGAAAAATTGGGTAAAACAATAGTACATGTCCAAAAAATAGGGTAAAATGATGGTATATGTCCAAAAACAGGCTAAAACCATGGTACATGTCCAAAAAACAGGCTAAAATTATGGTATATGTCCAAAAAACAGGGTAAAATGATGGTATATGTCCAAAAACAGGCTAAAACCATGGTACATGTCCAAAAAAATGGGTAAAACAATACTACATGTCTGAAAAATTGGGTAAAACAAGAGTACATGTCCAAAAAACAGGGTAAAATGATGGTATATGTCCAAAAACAGGCTAAAAACATGGTACATGTCCAAAAAAAATGGGTAAAACAATACTACATGTCTGAAAAATTGGGTAAAACAAGAGTACATGTCAAAAAAACAGGGTAAAATGATGGTATATGTCCATAAACAGGCTAAAACCATGGTACGTGTCCAAAAAAACAGGGTAAAACAATTGTACATGTCCAAAAAACAGGGTAAAATGATGGTATGTCTAAAAAACAGGGTACACTTTTGTAAAGTATCACTGTACCATAGTACATTTGTAAGCAAATTTGTAGCATTGGGGTCACTTGCAAAATAGTACTACTTTTTTTTGACATTTACTATGGTAATCCCATGTTTTTGCACATGGTACGATAGTCATATCGTGGATTTACATGGTACCATGGTATTATGATGTTTTTGCACATGTAGAATGGTAATGGATTTTTTTGGAAATGTACTGTGGTAATAACATGGTATTTTAAAGTACCATGTAAATTCTATGGTATATAAACATGGTAATCAAATACACTGTGGGTATATATCAATCACTGACATGCAATCTGAATGTGTTTTGGTACATCACCACTATAGCAATATTATTGCGTATGATTCGCTTTCATTGAGAGAAATGTTCTGAAAACGACCTGGTACACACATTGCTAAAGACACACCTTGAGCTTCAGGACAAACACACCCTTCAGCAAATACGCACACTTTCACTCTGACAGCGAACACACATGGCAGTTGTGTGTTTGTATCACCCTGGTGATGATTAAATCACAGTAAACATGCTCAGATTGTGTCAGTAATTGATCATCTGAGCGTGTTGGGACTCGAGCAATTCGCTCTTTCTCTTCATGAGATCAGAATCCTGATGATTCAGCTGTTCCGACACTCTCGTGTCAGTTTCTTGTGCCGATGCGGGTTTTAGCCGGCCGAGTTTTCCAAACCTGCAGGTGCTGTTTTGAATA
The DNA here is from genome assembly GCA_036281575.1 of Ancherythroculter nigrocauda. Lineage (NCBI taxonomy): Eukaryota > Metazoa > Chordata > Actinopteri > Cypriniformes > Xenocyprididae > Ancherythroculter > Ancherythroculter nigrocauda. The sequence goes on from VTFQ01000002.1 coordinate 60,823,311, forward strand.
CACACATTTTGTTTGTGTTCAGCAGAGATCTGGCAGACGTACACACAAATTCACACAAGTTACAGCAACTAGGAGCATTTGCCATTGCAAGCGTCACTTTTATTATGGCTCATACTTTATGAACAAATCTCAGATATTAAGTAGTCAAGTACAGTGCATGCATCGTCCTGCATTTTTCATGCAAGTTGCTTTAGATGATTGATTTGAGGCCTTAATCATTTTGGTTTGGTTGTTTTATTTTGTTTGTTTATGTGATTCTCCCATAAAGACAGCAAAACCTGAAACAAAAACATACACGTTTAAGAGGTGTGTCCCTTTTTGTATGTCAATGAACTGAAGGGACAAGAATGAAAGTTATTTTTATAGTTATCCATCTGAAGGTGTCTGTAGAGAAAGACTATCAAGCTATTTCTGAATTACATTTTCGGATACAGTTCCATTTTATACAGAAATCACATTAAGTGCTCTCAGTTTAGCAACCAATGTTTTCATAACATTATGGGGTGTTGGTGAGGAGTGTCCAAGAATCTGGAGCATTATCTCACCCAGAGTGTGAGTATGAAATCGGGATGGGTTCTGCAGTTTCTCAACTGTTTATGCATGAGAAAGAAAGAGCCAAGTCAAGAGAAAGGATCCATGTCCTTCAACGTCATAAGCTCTTTGAATAGTTTAGTTAATGGGAAACTGGTTGGTTTAGTGCCTATAAATTCAAACTGACTCAGTGGCTCCTACAATGAAAGGTGTGTTGCTGCAGTAGACTCCCTTAACTTCAAACAGTCTCCTTCAGTCAGGATGTCTCTGACAAATGTTTTTCTTTAAATCCCAGTCATCTGAGAGTGTGCACAGCTTTGCGGTACCAACTCCCAAGGTGCCGATTCTTCCACCCATCAACGAACCCAAGATAAACGGTACAGGTGAGATCACAACACAGAACTCAACAAACATGATGATCGGGAATAGTTGACTTCTTGGTTAAGTGATCAGAAAACACTTGAACATTAAGATGGGAATAGGAGCAAGTTAATAATTTTCTCAACATACTTGAGGTGTTTTAATGAACAAATCAACTTGTGTTTTTGTAGGAAGTACCACAAACCTCCCGAATGGAAGAATGCTTTCCGTCCCCGATATAATCGAGGGAGAAATACTTGTACCTCCTCCACCCAGCTCCGCACCTCCACCCCCTCCGTCCTCTTCAGCCCCACCTCCTCCATCATTCATCCCTCCCCCACCAGAGTTCTTTGGTGAAACGGACCCTTCTGTAAACCATGTAAGCCTGCAGCCCCCTCCAATGGCGCCCCCAAAACCTCCATCACTTACCGGGTCTGAGTACAGTTCAGATTTGGACCTTGCCTCCCTCAAACCTCCTCCAATGGCTCCTCCAAAACCTCCATCTGAAACATCCAGCTTCAAAGGTTCCCTCTGCAGCCTGGAGGTCCAAGAAATCCCAGAATGCCCTAAATTCACCCCACCGCCACCCCCTGGGGTGAAAGCGTCACCTGTTCTTGCTAAATCTTCGAAAGCGGCGCCTCCAAAACCCGTCCGCTTGTCCTCCATGTCAAACCTGGAGATCCAGTCCCAAACGCCAGTGCCACCTGTTGCTTCTAACCCAACACCATCTAGCTTCAACCCCCAGAACACAGCCAAACTCTACAACATACAGAAGAGCACATTACTTGGCGGACAGACGGACAAGGAAAAGGGAGGACAGTCCATTCTACTGCTGGAAGATTCTGCTGGAAACACGGTTGGTGTTGTCAATGGGACTAGTGGGAAAAATGGTGGATCTCTCCAACCAGCCCAATCAGGGGTGCCTCCAACCAAACCAGCCCGGCGGAACAGCTCCGCCACTCAGCTAAAGGATGACCAGCCAGACATGGTACAAGTGCCTAGTGAACCAGCCAAGGTCGAGGCCAAAATCAATCCTGAGCCTGTCATGGTACAAAACATCCCTACTGAGATTCCAACTCCCAACAGATTCTCACCCAAAATAGAGAAGAAAATACCTGATGTTAGGCAGGTGATGCAGGAGTCCCCTGGCAGGTCTCGCAGGTACAGCCCGGTCATGAACCACCGACAGCTCAACACACGGGTAGCAGATGGCGCAGTGAAGAAAGATACATCACCATTCGCCCTGTTGATGGCTGCAAAGGAAAGAGAAAAGCAGAGAACTGCTCTATCCCAACAGAACAGCAACTCCACAGAGTCAGTCAATTCTGTGATCCAACCTAGTGTAGAAAAACCAAACTCCTTTACTGTCACTCCTCGAGAGCAAACACCAGACAGTCCCAATGCACAACTAAAGTCAACCACAATCATTCAACCACTCACCAAAGCAGAAGTGTCCTACTCAAAGCAAGAACCAAGCTCAACTCCTCAACAAAGCAGCCCAATGAACAGCTCCATTGGCGGTCTGAGTGTCCCTGTTAGAGATGTGGAAAGCGGAGAAGACTTGACCTTCATTCCACCACCTCCTGAATTTGCCAATTCCGACTCGGAGGATGAACCTCCCATTCCCCCACCAAGTCACCCCGCTCCTGCTCCCCCAGTGAAAACTGCCCCTCAACCTTCTAAAACCTTACCTGCAACACCTGCTCCAATCATTAACTGCTCCCCGCCAAGTCACCCCGCTCCTGCTGCCCCAGTAAAAACTGCTTCTCCTCCTAGTAAACCCTTATCTACTCAGATCACCAACTGTCCCCCGCCAAGTCACCCCGCTCCTGCTGCCCCAGTAAAAACTGCTTCTCCTCCTAGTAAACCCTTATCTACTCAGATCACCAACTGTCCCCCGCCAAGTCACCCCGCTCCTGCTACCCCTGTGAAAACTGCTCCTCCACCTGTTAAACACTTTGTACCTGCTCCAATATTCAACAGCGCCCCACCAAGTCACTCTGCACCTGCCAAACCCTCCCCACCTGCTACACCTCCTCCTGTAACCAACGGCCCCCTCGTTTCTCCCAAACCTAAACCACCCACCTGTCCTCCTAAGGCCCCAGGCCCGCCACCAAACCTCCAGCAACAATCCAAACCAGTTCAAACAAAACCCACCCAACCCCCAGCACAGGCACCTCCATCCGTCTCTGCTAGCCAGGCAACGCTTCTCAGTATCTTGCAGAAGAAGATGCTGGAGATGGACCCCAAGTTCCCAGCTGTCAAGGAGGTGGAGTCCAACGGAGATGACTGGAACTCTCCACTGTCTGATGACGAGGCCACGTCGCCACCTGCCGCACCCAATATGAAAACCCGAAGTGCAACCCTGCCAGCGCAATCACATGGTCTGGACATGAAGGAGCTGGAAAGCAAAGCAGCCAAAAAAGCTCAAGATTTAGCCACTTCAGCTAAATCCAAGAACAGGTAAACTGAAAGTCAAAGTTGCAACCCATTTTACTTCTGTTATGACATTTTTTTGAGTGAAACATGACATTAAGAGAGGAAAAAATGTCAGGCAGGAAAAGATTGGATAGTTAAGTGTCTCAATATGACAGGTGATTGAAAAATAAGAGGGATAATGATGTCCGTTTCCACTGCAGTGAAATAAAAGATCAATGTTTAAAATAATTTGCACCGTAAGGATTAAAGTCACAACTGGGAGAGATTAAGTTGCATTTACAAGAAAGAAAGTGGCAGTTACCTTTTTTACTCTGAGGCGGAAACAGGCTTCCATAGGAGATTTCTCTCAGATTACGTTCAGAAAGATTACGTAACATTTTTTTCTTTGGAATAACATGCACAATGGTTCAGTCACAGTTCACACCTCCCTGATAGCACGTGCACATAGCTGAGATGTCTATTTGATGTGTGTGTTTTCACCTGAAAGATAAACAGACTGCTCAAATATTCTCTCTGATACTAGAACAACATTCAACAATTGTTTCCATGACAGATTTTTTGGATGCTTAAAACATGTATTTATAATCCAGCTGATGGCCACAAAAATCTTTGGGTAATATTGAGAAATTACTGGTCAAAGTAGAATCAAAAGGCAAAGAGAATTACTTGAAGTTCAAATACTTGAAGGGGTTCTATTATGCTTTTTGTCCATGTTCGTCTTTAAGTGTGTAATGTTGCTATTCATGCATGAAAAATTCTCTCCAGTGGGAGTTCTCCTCTATATCAGTGTCAGTGTTTCTGAACTCCCTGAAATACCTCCATCTTTAGTTTTCTTCACAATATTCCTCATTTTAATAATTAATGCGCAGAATAATGGGGCGGGGCTGGTTAGTCAGGGTCAATATATCCTGTCAATCAAAAGAAAATGCACTTAATTTGTGCTGTGTGTAAAGAAAATGCTAAGAAATCAGTTTTATGTTTAATATTAATAGTAATTATATGAATTAATAACATTCAGAAAGTTAAGAAATATTAATTTAATCTTCAAAATTTAGTAATTTGAGTAATACGTGTTTATAACTGATACCAGTTACTCTGAAACAAGTTGATGAAATGGAGAGAGTAAAGTTTTTATTTGCATTTCTTTCAAAATATTATAATTAAAAATATAATGATTAATCATTACTTATACATGAAATTATCATTAATTTAAAAAAAGTATAAAAGGCAGAACCCCGAATAATCGGCTATCGGTATCAGTGCATCTCTACTAACAACGTTAAAACATGCTGTGTTAAAACAAGCTAATACCATGCTAAATAATGCAAGCACCATGCTAATTCGTGCTAGCAACAAATGCTAAAACATGCTAGCATTAGCAACATGATAATTCATGGTAGCAACATGTTAAAACATGCTAACAACATGCTAAATAGTGCTAGCAACAAATGCTGAAACGTGAGCATTAACAACATGCTAATTCATGGTAGCAACACGTTT